>CATIWC010003189.1:0-99536 GCA_948472305.1 Vicia faba | reverse complement strand
GGTTCATGACGAAAAAATTTCATACTACTAGAATTCATTTGAGGTCTACGATACATATTTGGATTGTTGTGTGACGAAAAAAGTATGGCGGAATTTGTTGACACCGATGGAAATTGAGAATTTTGAGGATTAGGATTTTGATAATTTTGCATTTAATTGAACAAAGCTTATTGTAATGAAAATGATTAGGATCTATTTGGCCTATATAATTTTAATTTGAAGGGAAAAAGGAAAAATTTTAATTAAATATTTTATCAAAAAAAGACTAATGAGAAAAAATTTGTGTGAAAATTTTCAAATAGGATATATTTATAATAAACTAATAGTATTAAAATAAAAAAAAATAAAAAAAGAAACATTGAAACACATAACGAATTTAATTATTTTCATTTTTTAATAAAAAATACCGTTACAATACAGTGTTACGATTGGTCAGCCAAACAAACATCGGCGCCTTAAAATTTGAAAGCTATGGAAACTACACTAAAAAAATCGTAGAAAAATCGTCCGTTGGAGGTACTCTAGGAATAACCTCTAGGCGGTGAAAAAAAACGGTGTGATGGTGGTACTAGCTGGATCCTATTTTATTAGCTAAACACATGCTTATCTATTAAGAAAAACACCTAAGACTTAGTAATGAAGAAAAATTTAAATATCTTCCTGTAATATTTTCACTTGATTGAATTAATTAACATATCTTTAAAAAAATTAAATATTACTCCATATCTACGGTTGAGTTAAAATCCAAAACTTTGTTAAACTCAAAAAAATTTAATATCATCTCATACAAATGTTCTTGAAAAAATTATAATAAAATATTAAATAGTTCAATAAAATTTAAATTACATTAAAAACACAAGAGTACAAGAGTGATTTTGACATAGTAGGTTGCAAGCGTTTCACTACGCTTTGGGCAGAAGTTTGAATTCCCCTGTTACCAATTTTTTTATAAAATAATTAATTAATTTTTTCAAATTAATTGAAACTGTTAATTATTAATTTATTTTGTAAAAAATATCAATGATTTATTTCATTTAATTATTTTTATCTTAATTACCATTAACACTATAATTTATTTTAATATATATATATATATATATATATATATATATATATATATATATATATATATATATATATATATATATATATATATATATATATATATATATATATATATATATATATATATATATATATATATATATATATATATATATATATATATATATATATATATATATATATATATATATATATATATATATATATATATATATATATATATATATATATATATATATATATATATATATATATATATATATATATATATATTATTTTTAATTTTATTAAATATTAAATCAATATAGATTAATTATTTTTTAATTATTCTTATCTTAATTACCTTTAAACCTTTATTAAAACTAGTTTTTTTTATCTTATTTGTCACATTTACAAAAGTGGAGAGACTAAAAAAATTTAAGATGTATTAAATAAATTGACCCAAAACTAAATTTTAATATAGAATTTAAAAAAATTAAAATCATTAAATAGGAGAATTAAAATTCATTTAAGTCAAAAAAAATAATAATAACAATGTATATATAAGTCACAAAGCAATGATGGATTACTAATAAAAATTATACATTCATAAAGAATAAATATATTTACAATCTTAAAATTTAAATAATATCCACTATTTATTAATTTATCATATCTACACCCGATGTTGTAATTTATCACTCACACATAAAGGATTTTGTTTATATAATTTTCGACGACCAATCTCCTTTAAATCCACCTTACATGCATGTTCTTCAGGATATCTATGTTTTTTACAAAATGAATTCCCACAACGACAATTAAACCCTAATAGTCCCACTTTTTTGTTGCAACTCTTGTTAAATTGTAATCTAATGTACCGAAACTATGTGTCGAAAAGATTTGATTTGTTTTAGATTTAAATAGATTTGATTTAAGTTTAGAATAAATTAGATTTGATTTAGTAACAAAAAGATATTTTGGACTTTGAGCTTAGGGTGTAAGCTCAGTTATAAATAGAGGGAGTAACCCCTATTTTGTAAGCAAGTCGAGCAAGTCATTCATAGTGTTTTGCAGTTGCAAAGTGAATAAGAAAGTTTTCACACTTTGTGAGTAGAGAGAAACTCTGCAGAAATTATTTGTCTTGTCTTCTTTTCTTTGTTTGTCTCATAATTAAATTGTCATTGTGGTAGAAATTCATCATAGAATTTGATGGATTTCTAACATCTAGTATCGGAGCTTTGTTTCGATTCAAGGGAAGTGTCAATCAAGAACGATTGAAGAATTCACGATGACAAGTTATGGGAATGCAAATTATCCAGCAACCCTACCAATTCTGAAAGTTGACAACTATGAGAATTGGTGCAAACAGATGAAAGTCTTATTTAGGTGTCAAGGTCTTCGGGACCTTGTAAAAGATGGAGTCGAAGCGCTTGGAGAAAACGCTTCAGAAGAAGAAAAGAAGAAATACATAGAATCTGAGAAGCTGAGTTATAAAGTATTATTTATAATTCATCAATGTGTCAGCCCAGACAATTTCGTAAAGGTTAGTGATTCAGAATCTTCAAAAGAAGCTTGGGAAATCCTTGAGAAGTCTTTTGGAGGCGCTAAGAAAGTGAAAGCAGTGAGGTTACAAACTCACAAAAGGACTTATGAACTGCTTCAGATGAAAGACATTGAAAGCATATCTTATTTCTTCACTGGAGTTACAAAACTAGTAAATCAAATCAAGATATATGGAGAAGCGTTAACAACAAGAGCTGTTGTGTCGAAGATCTTGAGATCTTTAGCTCATAAGTTCGACCACATAGTGGTGGCGATAGAAGAGGGGAAAGACTTTTCGAAATTGACAAAGGAAGAGTTTCAAGGGACGCTTGAATATCATGAACAAATAATGAACGAAAGAGCTGGAGGAAAATCGAAGAGTGGTGTGGCCTTACAGGCACATTCAGCAAAAGAGACCAAAGGCAAAGGAAAGTGTTTCGACAGAGGTAGAGGTGGCTACAACAAATCGAATGGTAGAGGAAACCAAATCGAAGGAGATGTGTCGAATCAAAGAAGACCATACCAAGGCAACCAAAGAGGTGGTGTTGCAAATAGAAGAAGAGGTGGTGGTCGAAAACCTGATAAGAGTCACATTTAATGTTACAATTGTCAGAAGTATGGTCACTATTTAAGTGATTGTTCAGAAAAACGAAAGAATCAAGAAAGTGATGCAAAGCTGGCAAAACATGAAGAAGAAGAAGAGATGATGCTGATGGTCACAACAAGAGATGAAGATAGATTCAAGGACCAATGGTACTTGGATTCAGGATGTTCATCACATATGTCTGGAAGGAAAGACCGGTTCACCAATATAAAGCCCTCAATGAAAAATATGGTAAAATTTGCAAATCACAATACCCTAGCAGCTGAAGGTATTGGTGATGTTATGATTATGAGGAAAGATGGAAAATGGTCAGTAATCTCCAATGTGTTGTACATACCAGGCATGAAGAGCAATCTCCTCAGTTTAGGGCTGTTGGTCGAAAAGAATTATAAAGTGTCAATCGAAGATAAGATGATGAGAGTCGTTGATGCAAATGGGAGATTAATCTTGAAGGCTCCTATGTCTCAGAATCGAACCTTCAAGATTTAACTAAATGTGATGGAGCACAAGTGCCTTTCGACTGCAGCTAGCAGAGATGAATGGATATGGCATTATAGACTAGGCCATCTCAACTTCAGAGACATTAGACATTTGAAGAGAAAAAATATGGTTTCAGGATTGCCAGAAATTGACATTCCAAACGAGGTATGTGAGGAATGTGTTAAGGCGAAGCAACACAAGAATAACTAGGCAAGGATGCAGGAAGAAGATCGAAGGCTAGTCTTGAAGTCATATACTCTGATGTATGTGGACCAATTCAGGTGGATTCGATGGGAGATAACAAATACTTTGTTACATTCATAGATGATTTCAGTCTAAAGCTATGGACTTACCTGATCAAGAAGAAAAGTGAAGTGATCAAAGTATTTACCAAGTTTAAGTCAATGGTCGAAAGACAAAGTGGTCGAAAGCTCAAGGTTTTGAGAACTGATGGTGGTGGAGAATATGTGTCGAAAGACTTCGAAAAGTTATGTGAAAAGGAAGGCATTGTGCATGAGGTGGTGCCACCCTATACTCCACAACAAAATGGAATTGCAGAAAGGAAGAATCAAACCATCATGAATATGGTGAGAAGTATGTTGAAAGGAAAGAATTTACCTAAAGAGTTTTGGGGTGAAGTTGTTTCGACTTTGTTGTACCCCAAAATTTGCCCTCCCATATTCTTGAAGATTTGCCAAGATCATGGTTCAAAATCTCTCAGGGTTGCACAGTCCAATTGCCTCCTAACACAGTCAAAATTAGAGTTTTGGTTCCTGCAAAGAAATTGAGGTCTCCAAGGGTCCAATAAAGTCCCATATGCCTATATACATTGTCAAGCATCCATATGTCAAGTTTCAAGACTCACAGCATCAAGTTGCACAGTCAAAAACCCTAAATGCTCCACAGTCAACTGCAATGGCAAAATGGTCATTTGACAGTCAAAAGTCAAAAATTTTGGTCAACATCTTATTTTGAGGCCACAATCATCATTTGATCAAGTCTTGATCATGATTCCTCAAGCATGGCTCAAAAAGTCTCAAGATGCAAAAGATTCTATTTTTGGACAGCTGAAAAGTCAACTGCAAATTCACCAGGGCATAACTTCCTCATGGTTTATCATAAAAATACCATCCAAAACTCATTTTGTAGGGGATGACATTTCCTACAACTCATCTTCACACTCCAAGTCCAAGAAATGCTCTCACAAAAAGTTATCAATTTCAACATTATAGGTCATTTTCAAAAGTCAACAAAAAGGCACTTTAAGTCAAAGACCATAACTTCAGATTGGTAAATCAAAATGACATGGGACCAAAGACATTGGTTAGAGGACTTCAAGACCTTTCCAAAATATCCAAGAACATGTTCATAGCTTCAAAATTGAGCAAGATATGCATTGGAGAAGTTGGGAAATTTTTGGGAACTTTCAAAAGTCAACTTTGCCTAAAACACTTCAAAATTGTTAATGGGCCTCAAATTCTTCCTTGAATCATTACCCAAAGCCTATGCACGACCCATTGAGCTCAAAATAATTTATTTTCTTATTTTTTATTAATTAATTGAATTTATATTTATATTAATTCATTTAATTAGATTAAATTATGGGAAAATTCAAAGATATGCTTTTTCAAATCTTTTTGTGCAGCAAATATACTCCAAATATGCTAAAGATTTAGTGCATCACTCAAGGGGACAAGATCTTCCACAATTGGCAAAGTTTTCATGGAAAAATATTGGAAATTATGTGATAAAAAAATCAAATATTCAAGTCATCAATTCATGGATTCATGGGATTATTTTTGACCTAATTCCATTCACATACAAAGGCACAAGTGAACCCTATTCAGAAGGACACGAAAAAGCTGCTCATGCTCCATAACCAAATTGCAAAGTTTCAACAAAAACTTGGAAACTGATTTCATAGTGGGAGGACAATTCAAAGCCAAAAAGGATTCCAATACGTTGCCTGAGTCTCTAGGAAGCTTTTGCAATCAAGAACCAGTCCAAACACGCAAAGAATCAGAAGATACAAGTGACACGGTTTGCTATATTTTCTAAATTCGTATATCATCATTCATGCGCTTTTAACAATTTTTTTGGATTGATTCATGCTCATAGGGACCTTCTGAAGCTGTTGGTACCATTCAATTGAATTATAGCCCCCTGAATCGAAATCCACCATGGATAAAATCTAGGGTTCATAAGCTTGAAAATTGGGTTTTTCTACAGGAGGAAAAATTGGATTAAGCCATGACCATGGTTGAATTCGTCAAGGCCAGACGAATTCAACCAACTACTCGCGCTCAATTTATGTAATGCATAAGGCTAATCGCTATTTCTAGGACTTTCAGTTTGTGGGGGTTTAAAACCCCCGCTACTTGTTTTATATAATTGCAGGAAAACGAAGAAGAAACATACGTGGCTCTGTGTGGTTGGGAGGTTTGAATTTGCGCGCGTTTCCCAGCGTAGTGGTTACTTTTTCATATAATATTTGTTTTCCATTGTATATACAAACGCGCGCAACAGCTCAGTTGGTGGATGACACGCTTGGTGAGTGCTGGGACCTGGGTTCGATTCCCAGGTCCCCCATATATTCTTCATAATTTTTGTTCTAACACGTTCAGGTACATCACTCATCCAATATCCCACCATGCATCCTCACGCCTAAGGCTGCCACACGCTTATGATGATTAATCCAAGGGCCACTGAATGAGATCCATGGTACACTCCAGTCAACCACGTGCACTCAATCTGGAAAGTCAAACAAAGGCCTTGTCTTGATGGGCCAGAATTGCACAATTAACCTCCCTTTGGGCCTGATACCCCCCTTGGTTTGCATTTTTTTTATTTTCTTTTCTTTTCTTTTCTAATTCTTTTAATTGTTTTTTTATAATAATTATTAATTCCATAAAATAATTTTTTTTTTCCATAATAAAAACATAAAACCAAAAAATGTTTTATATTTAATTATTATTAAATTCATCACTAACATATTTTTTGTAAATAAACTCTAACAACTGATTTAGTTTAATTTAGGTTTTAAACTTTAATCTTTTCTCTTAATAAATAAAATATATATATAGAATTAGGTTTTGTTTGACATTTTCATCTCTTTCTTAATTAATTATTTTCTTCATTATTTATTATTATTATTAATTACTATTTATTTTTGTAAATAAACATGTACATTAATTAATTAGTAAATTAGGTCAATTTTGACATTTTTCTTTAATAATTAAAACAAATCTAGATCTAGGGTTTCCTTTTAATTTTATTTTCTTTATTTCATCAAACACCAAAAACCTAAAAAACACTTTCTTTTTTTAATTCAATAATATAGACTTTAATTTCATTTAATTTCAAGCAAAGGGTCAAAACCCTCGGACGTTCAATCTTAATTTCTCTTTCGCGCATTATTTTTCTAATCGATTATTATGTAACTGCTTTCCGGATGTAATAGTAATTAGGTCTCTTTTACTTTCCGCATTTTTATCAAAAACGGGTCTTTGTACTTTGGCGATGTATAGACCCGCGCCTTGTAATAGCGTAGCTTTTATATTTCCGTCTTTTAAATTTCCGCACTCTTAAATTCTAACTTTGTATGAAAGAATGTATGGTAATTAAAAACAATGCGTAGCTCACAATGCCCTGATCAAAGATAAAACATAACATGAAAACAACACACAAATACACACACCACTTCTAGGGTACGCCTCACTCGTTGCCTTCGAAATGTGGTCGTCAAGTATAGGACGTCTTAGCGGTCCTTATGTCCATGATCCAGTTGCCTCGAAATAGTTGCCTCAAAACAGTTGCCTCGAAACAGTTGCCTCGGAACAGTTGCCTCGAAACAGTTGCCTCGGATTAAAAAAGGATCAAGGACATAAGGGTAGCTTCTAAGGTGTCCTACTGTTGCTACGGTGACCACACTGTCCCTACAATCGAATTGACCCGAACACCTCCAACGGTGGTGCTACCTATCTCTCAATGGTGGGATGGCACTACCTTAAGGACATTTACACAGCCTAATTCCTTAGGGTAGGTAGATGACTCATGGATACTTACTCTCTTCAAAAACAAATCAAAAATATTTTCACACTGACGCTTTCAAAATCTTTCAAAACGAATTTTTCAAACACTCTTGAGGACAGATACAAGAGTTATTCAGAAATCTTTCAAAGAAACTTTTTTCAAACCCACTCACATTTTGAAAAGCAAACATTTTGAAAACATAAGAGCAAGTATCTAAGACCCATGGATAACCATGGATAGAAAGGGTGCTAACACCTTCCCTTTCTATAAATCTACCTCCCGAACCGAGAGACAATCTCATAAGGAATTTTGCTGTGCTTTTGTCCTGTCCATGTTGGAGAAAATAAAAGACGGTGGCGACTCTTGCTTCCGCGACATTTCACGAACCATCGTTAAACATTCAGTTCTAAATCCACCGATCACAGAACTGGAGACTCTGTTGGGGAAACATAAAGTGAGGTGTACCTTAGGATAGCTCATACTTGTGTTTTCAATTGCTTTGTTTTGGTTGCTTTATTATTGTGGGCGCTGTCTTGGGAGTTCTATAGATCCTAACCCGGATCTGGGGGATACCTTCTTAGAAAGTAGCAACAAGACTGTGAGGGAACTGTGCGGGGTATACTGACACGGTTGAAGCAGTCTGCTACGTTGATGTGGCACTTTGGTGAGTATCGGTAACCCTTGAGTCAAGTCAAGGAGAGTACGGAGCCGCCGCGTGGTGTCGTGAAGCATCAACTGACCTTAGGAACCTTAACTGAACCATCTTGGCCTCTTTAGGGTAGTGAGATAACTGACTTTGGTGCAGTCCGAAGTTGGTTGATACTCGATACTACACTCAGTTGAGGGTTGTTTTCTTGGAATATTTCGGCCGCCAGTTCAGTGGCTAAATCGAAATGATGAACACAAAAAACAATCCAATGATATTGAGATCCTTAGAACCCGGTTACTTCTGATAGGATAGGTTTGAGCCCACCAACCTCAAGAGGGTAATACCTGGACCCCATGCTAACCTAAACTCTAAGGGTTGTCTTGTGTGACTTGTGTGCCTTACCATGTTTGCTTTTTGTGAATACTTGTGGTGTGTTTTTATCATAGCATCATAACATCATACAGCATCATATGCATTGACTAACCATTTCAGGGGTTCGAATCTTCATCTTTGTTCTTGTTTTGTAGGACATGGAAACTATCCGCAGAAAGACAATTCAGATGAGTCTTGTAAGGATCCCTCCTCAGCTTAAGGAACTTACATCCAGGATTCCCGAGAGTTCTTCTTTCAGTGAGAAACATGGAAGACTCATCAGCTTGGTCAACACCAACATTGAGGAAGATATGATAAAGTTCCTCTTCCAGTTCTTTGACCCTCTGCACCACTGCTTTACTTTCCTGGATTATCAACTGGTGCCTACATTGGAAGAGTTCTCCCGGCTTCTGAAGATCCATATTCTTAGTCAACTACCCTACAACGGTACGGAAAAGGAACCCAAACTTGAAGAGATTGCTAAAGCATTACGCCTACAACCATCTGACATCAAGGGACATTGGGAAGTTAGAAGTGGTATCAAAGGGTTCTTGGCCAGGTTTCTGTTTGAGAAGGCCCAAGAATGTTGGAACTCCCTTGACCTACAAGCTTTTGAAGAAGTTGTGGCTCTCCTTGTCTATGGATTGGTGTTGTTCCCGAATCCCGGTCAGCTTATAGATATCAATGCTGTCAAGATCTTCATGTCCAGGAATCCTATACCTACGTTGCTTGGGGACATCCTTCACTCATGTTACACTCGAACTATGAGAAAAAGAGGTGTTCTTATATGCTGCACTCCTCTCCTGGGAAGGTGGTTTATTTCGCACCTTCCACAATCAATTTTGAAGAACGAGCGGGGTTTGAGATGGTCACAACGATTGATGACTCTTACACATGCTGATATACATTGGTGTTCTCGGTCCAGAGAAGACGTCACTATCATTGATCGTTGCGGGGAGTACCCTAATGTTCCTTTACTTGGAATCAGAGGAGGTATTACTTACAACCCTTGTCTGGCCTTGAGACAGTTTGGATATGCTCGGAGGGATGGCCCTCAGGACATGGTAATTCCTGACATAGTTTTTGACTTTAACAACGATGCACAAGGACTTCGCCAGAGATTTATCAGAGCTTGGAGGATGCCCAACAAGGTAGACAGCAAGACAGTGGGGCACAGGAACTCCATCCCGTTGGAACCTTATCTCAAGTGGGTACGAGCCCACTCCCAGAAGTTAGTGATGCCATATCCTCATGTTCTCCCTGTGATCAAAGAGCCAGTTTTGGAAGGAGAGGTGCCCTACACCATTCAACATCCTGATATGCCTACATCCTGGGAGGAAATGCAGAAGAGTTGGATCCAGCTTAAGGAAGAATGGAATTCTCTTGAGTCCAGTCTACATGCTAGTGAGAAAAAGATCTTGGAGCTCACCCGCCTACTGCACGAGGAAAAGACTCTCAACACTTACATAGCTCCAAAGAGGATGCGCAGTGTCTTTTGGGATTAGTTTACTTTGTAAATTTTGCCCATAAGGCTTTGATGTACTGAACAATTATTTCTTAATGATAACGTGTGTTCCTTTTTGTCTGCAACAAATTTGAACTTTCGAACCCTTGAATGCATTGCATAAACAGCATATCATGCATCATGTGCATAGCAGGTACTCTTTTTTACAGGTGGTTTAATCTTCTTCGCTGTTTATTTCAGCTCGCCATCATGAATCCTGAATCATCTACTGAGCAATCCATCAAGGCCCTCCAGGCTCAAAACGCCTAATTCCAAGAGCTGATCATGAGTTTGGCCCAAGGTCAGGAGGAATTGAAGGCTCTGCTGGTCAAGAAGAAGAAGAAGAGAACTGTACTATTCAACACTGGCCGGAGGTTTGGTAACACACTGCAGAATGAGGTTGATCAAGCTGGTTCTTCTGTAGGGAAAGGCAGTCCTCAAGGGGGAAGGGTTCCTAGTCCGGTGGTCTCTGACAACGAGACCGATTTCAATGAAGAGCAATACCCTCCAGCTGAAGACAAGTACAAGCAGTTAGAGGATCGCCTGAATGCCATGGAAATTCAACAGGTGCATGGGTTGGATTTTGGAGACTTGGGTCTATCTTCTGGTGTGGTAATCCCACATAAGTTCAAAGCACCATCTTTCGCAAAGTATGACGGGGCGTCCTGCCCTAAGCTACATCTCAGATCTTATGTGCGAAAGATCCAACCATATACTGTGGACAAGAACTTGTGGATCCATTTCTTCCAGGAGAGTCTTTCAGGGACTCATCTCGAATGGTTCTATCAGCTGGATGGAACCAAGGTTCGTAACTGGGAGGACTTGGCTACTGCTTTTTACAAGCAGTATCAGTATAATGCCGACCTCGCTCCTACACGTACCCAACTCCAGGGTATGTCGCTAGGATCGGGAGAAGGTTTTAAAGAGTATGCGCAGAAGTGGAGGGACCTGGCTGGCAGGGTGCAGCCACCATTAACCGACCGTGAACTAGTGGACATTTTCTTAGGGACCCTATTCGGGCCGTTCTTCAACCATCTCATTGGCAATTCATCTGCAGGGTTCACAGATCTTATTATGACTGGGGAAAGGATAGAGGCTGGTATGAAATCAGGAAAGATACAGAAAGGTGCATCCTCAAGTTCTGAGAAAAAGCCTTTCAAGAAGGAAGCCAGTGCTTTGTATGGTCCTAGGAGGCAAAACAAACCAGAGCGCCGCCAAACTGTCAACGCGGTGGTAATTGCAAAGCCTGTTGCCGCTCCTCGGCAACCTAACCAACCAAGGGGTGAGAGACCCAGAAGAGAATATACTCGGCTTAGTATGACCTTGTCACAGATCTTGCCGCAACTGCTATCGACCAACTTGGTAACCGTCAGAGAAGCTCCGAAGGTGGTGAACACCACATCTCCGAAGTACAATCCAAACGCCCGTTGTGCTTATCACTCTGATAGCCCGGGGCATTCTACTGATGATTGCTGGGCCTTGAGAAATAAGGTTCAAGACCTTATCGATGCCAAGGAAATACAGTTTGAGGCACCCGAGAGGCCCAACATTGTGACTGCTCCTATGCCCCAGCATGGAGTAAATGCTATTGAGGAAGACCTGTATGCAGTTTCTGTGGATGATGTTGCTACCCCTCTATTGACTGTTAAATGGAACCTGTTGCTAGCTGGTTTATTTCCGGGTTGTAGCAAGGGTTGCCTTCTGTGTGCCATTTCCCCTGCTGGTTGTCCGTTGCTGAAGTCAGGCATCCAAAACCTGATGGATAGCAAAGAAATTTTGTTCAAGAAGACCGCTGTTCCTATTGTTCCTACTGAAGAAGTATCTGTTGTCACCATTTTTAATAATCCTACCAAGGCTCCCCCGAGGAAGCCCATCAAAATCATGTCTGTTGCACCTATTATCATTACTGTTCCGGGGCCCCTCCCCTATAAATCTGACAAGGCTGTCCCATGGCACTATGGGGCAGATGTGTATGTGCTTGGAGTGAAGCAGGAGTTCAACACTAGTACCGGTATCAGCAATATCACTGGTCCCGCTAAAGTTACGCACAGTGGCAGGCTCTTCTCGCCTGACATTGCGCCACCAGTTATCCGAAGACCTCTTATTATCACGCCTACAAGTGCGCCTGTTTCCCCTCCTGATCAAGTTTTTACCCCTGCTGCCGAGTCATCTGACACTCTGGGTAAAGGGATTGCCGATGTGCCTGCCCAGATGGAGGCACTGAAGACTGTTAATGTTGAATCCTCCTAGCAAGAGATGGAGGAAATCCTTAAGATCATCAAGAAGAGCGACTTCAACGTCGTTGAACAGCTGGGGCATACCCCCTCTAAAATCTCCATGCTATCACTGCTGTTGTGCTCAGAGGCCCATGCCAAGGCCTTGATTTCATTTCTGAAGACGGCCCACGTGCCACAAGAGACATTTGCGGACCAATTTACTGATTGTGTGGCCAACTTGACCGCTGACAATGGGTTGGGTTTCTCTGATGCTGATCTGACCTCCAAGGGAAAGAACCACAATGATGCCCTGCATGTCTCCATTGAATGCAGGGGTACTACTCTTGCACACGTGTTGGTGGACACCGGTTCTTCGCTGAATGTATTGCCCAAGAAGGCCTTGGACAGGTTGGATTGTGAGGGCCTGGAGTTGAAGCCTAGTAACATCGTGGTCCGAGCCTTTGATGGGTCGAAGAGGATGGTACATGGTGAAGTGGATATTCCGATCTGTGTTGGTTCTTAAGTCTTCGATTCAACTTTCTATGTGATGGACATTCGTCCATCCTATTCTTGTTTGCTGGGTCGTCCTTGGATCCACAAGGCTGGGGCTGTGACCTCCACTCTACACCAGAAGCTCAAGTACCCTGTCAGAGGGAAGATTGTTACAGTGCAGGGGGAGGAAGAATACATGGTTAGTCATCTGAACTCATTCCGGTATATAGAGATGGACGGGGAATTTATTGAAACCCCTTTTCAACATTTTGAAGAGGTACCTCCAACATTGGCGTCAGCGGAAACAACGATTGAAGAAGACTTTCCTTTGAAGATGGCTTCCCTGAAGGATGCTCGGGCTGTGATTGAGAAAGATGAATGTGATAACTGGGGCAGGCTCCCTGATTTTACTCCTAAAACTGACAAGTTTGGGCTGGGTTTCACTGCAGAGGCTCAGAGGGCTGTACGCAAAGCAAGGATCGGAAGACCTCCCGTGTTCATCACCAACCCGGGAGTGAATGCTATTGAAGGCGAGGCGGAGGAATCAGAGTTTGATAGCTGGATCTACTCGACGACTGACGGTGGACTGAACAATTGGACTGCAAAAGACTACATACCTGTTACTTTTGTTACGCAGTAATGAATTCCTTTGTTTTTTAATTTGTAATGAACAATAAATTGAAACTTTATGGCCCGGTGTCTTACCCGGGGCACCGTGGCTTCATTTGTGAGGGCTTATTACTTGTCATTTCCATATATCATGAATAAAGACATTGGACGTTTTTCGCATTTCAAATCTTGTGCTCCCTTTCCTTCTTTCTTTCTTTATATATTGCAAAACAGCTATATTTACACACACTCAGTCATACAGGTCTCAATCCACTCTGGATCTCACTGGTAACGACTCTGCTACTTCCAGTTATGACTTCGAAAATCCGATCAACTTAGCCGAAGACGAAGGTGAAGATGATTGCGAAGTACCTGGTGAGCTTGCAAGACTATTACTCCAGGAAGAGAGGGCCATTCAGCCACATGAAGAGCCAGTGGAAACGGTAAATCTGGGTAATGAGACAGATAGAAGGGAAGTTAAGATTGGTGCCAGTCTAGAGCTCAGCGTAAAACAACGGTTGATTCAGATGTTGCATGACTATATGGAAATCTTTTCCTGGTCCTACGAAGACATGCCTGGGTTGGATACCGACATTGTGGTTCATCACCTGCCTACCAAGGAAGACTGCCCTCCGGTTAAACAAAAGGTCCGCCGTATGCGTCCAGAGATGTCCGAAAAGATCAAAGCTGAGGTTATGAAGCAATTTGATGTCGGGTTTCTAGCAGTGACTTCTTACCCTCAATGGGTTGCCAACGTGGTTCCGGTGCCAAAGAAAGATGGTAAGGTCAGAATGTGTGTTGACTACAGGGATTTGAACAGGGTCAGATCCAAGGATGATATCCCCCTGCCTCACATTGACGTTCTGGTTGACAATACTGGTCAGCACAAGGTGTTCTCCTTCATGGATGGTTTCTCAGGATATAATCAGATCAAGATGGCTCCTGAAGACATGGAAAAGACTACTTTTGTTACTCAGTGGGGCACCTTTTGCTACAAGGTCATGCCTTTCGGACTGAAAAATGCTGGGGCAACCTACCAACGTGCCATGGTTGCTTTATTTCACGACATGATCCACCACGAGATTGAAGTATATGTCGACAATATGATTGCAAGGTCTCAAACTGAGGAGGAACACCTTGACCATTTACAGAAGCTGTTTGACCGGTTGAAGTTGTACAAGCTGAGGTTGAACCCGAACAAGTGCACATTTGGGGTAAGATCTGGAAAGTTGCTAGGCTTCGTTGTGAGCGACAAAGGTATTCAAGTGGACCCTGCCAAGGTTAAAGCCATACAAGAGATGCCAGTTCCCAAGACAGAGAAAGAAGTCAGAGGCTTTCTAGGACGTCTGGATTATATTTCCCGGTTCATCTCGCATCTAACTGCTACCTGTGAACCAATCTTCAAGCTGCTAAAGAAAGATCAGGTAGTATGTTGGAATGATGAATGTCAGGCCGCTTTCGACAGAATCAAAGAGTATCTCCAAGAACCACCCATTCTTATGCCACCGGTTAAAGGGAGACCTCTAATACTATACTTGACAATACTTGACAGTTCAATGGGGTGTGTGTTGGGGCAGCATGACGAGTCTGGCCGAAAAGAGCACGCCATTTATTACCTTAGCAAAAAGTTTACAGACTGTGAGACCCGATACTCACTGCTCAAGAAAACTTGTTGTGCTTTGGTATGGGCTGCTCGCCGGCTGAGACAGTATATGCTGACTCACACTACTCTGTTGATTTCAAAGATGGATCCAATAAAGTACATATTCAAAA
The DNA here is from genome assembly GCA_948472305.1 of Vicia faba. Classification (NCBI taxonomy): domain Eukaryota; kingdom Viridiplantae; phylum Streptophyta; class Magnoliopsida; order Fabales; family Fabaceae; genus Vicia; species Vicia faba. Next base: position 84,216 of record CATIWC010003189.1, on the reverse strand, counting down.
AGCCTGCTCTGACTTGAAGAATAGCAAGATGGCAGATGATCTTTTCAGAATACGACATCCAGTATACAACTCAGAAAGCTATTAAAGGAAGTGTATTGGCAGCCCATCTGGCACACCAGGCAGTGGACGACTACCAGTCAATGAACTTTGAGTTTCCAGACGAGAACATCATGGTAGTGACTGATTGTGAAGTACCTGGACCGGATGAAGGACCTGAGGAAGGATCCCGATGGTCTATGCACTTTGACGGAGCCTCCAACGCTTTGGGTAATGGTATCGGCGCTGTGATCATATCCCCTGAAGGCACTCATACTCCACTTACTGCCCGACTATGTTTCAACTACACCAACAACATGGCGGAGTATGAGGCATGCATCATGGGTCTTCAAGCTGCGATTGACTTAAGGATCAGGTTTTTGATTGTTGTACCCCAAAATTTGCCCTCCCATATTCTTCAAGATTTGCCAAAATCAAGCTTCAAAATCTCCCAAAGGTTGCACAGTCCAATGGCCTCCTAACAGTCAAAAACTAGGGTTTTGGTTCTGGCAAAGAAGTTGAAGTTTCCAAGGGTCCAAACAAGTCCCACATGCCTATAAATATTGTCAAGCATCCTCATGTCAAGTTTCAAGACTCACAGCACAAAATTGCACAGTCAAAAACCCTAATTGCTCAACAGTCAACTGTAGGGGCAAAATGGTCATTTGACAGTCAAAAGTCCAAATTTTTGGTCAACATCTTATTTTGAAGCCAAAAACATCATTTGATCAATTCTTGATCATGATTCTCAAGGCATGGCTCAAAAAGTCTCAAGATGCAAAAGTTTCCATATTTGGACAGTTGAAAAAGTCAAATGTAACTTGACCAAGGCATAACTTCCACATGGTTTATCAGAAAAATTCCATCCAAAGCTCATTTTTAAGAGAAAGACATTTCCTACAATTCCTCTTCACACTTCAAGTCCAAGAAATTCTCTCACAAAAAGTTATCAATCTCAACATTATAGGTCATTTTCAAAAGTCAACAAAAAGGCACTTTAAGTCAAAGACCATAACTTGAGATTGGTAAATCAAAATGACATGGAACCAAAGTAATTGGTTAGAGGACTTCAAGACCTTTCCAAAATGTCCAAGAACATGATCAAAGCTTAAAAATTGAGCAAGATATGCCTTGTGGAAGTTGGGAAATTTTTGGGAATTTTGAAAAGTCAACTTTGCTTCAAATGCCTCAAAATTGCTAATGGGCCTCAATTTCTTCCAAGAATCATCACCCAAAAGCTATGCACGACCCATTGACCCAAAGGGGAGTTATTTCATCATTTTTTATTATTTATTTGAATTTTTATCACCATTAATTCATTTAATTAAATAAAATGTGACAAAAATAGCAAAGCGTGTGTTTTAAATCTTTTTGCAGCATATTCTCTCATTTACTCACTCAAGATTTCGTGCACACCCCAAAAAGGCAAGAATCTTCATTTGATTGGCATGAGAAAGGTATGAAAAAGATTGAAAAATCATGGAAGATCACAAAAATTCAAAGGCATTAAAAATTGGATGTTGGGCTTGTTTTGTTGACCTAAAACATTCACATACATATACATATTGCAACATTAATCAAAGAGACCAAGAAGCTGCGCTAGAACCTGAAAAAAAAACTTGCACTTTTCTTAAAAAAGCTCAAAACTGTTCTCATAGTTTCAGTGTGTTTCAGGACCTGAAAACTATTCCATAAGCTTGCTTACATTGCCAGGGATCTTCCCCAATCAAAATCAAGTCTTCATACAGCCAGAAACGGTAGAATCACGTGGCCCGGTTCCCAAATTTTTTCATAATCGTATTTGCATTTGCACACCTTTTTCATACGTTATAAGCATTGATTTATACTAATATGGTTGTTCTAAATCTGTTGGCATCATTTAATTGAGTTTTTGTGCCCTGTACGAGAATCTGCCATGGAAATTTTCTAGGTTTTCATAAGCTTGAAATTGGGGACTTTTGCATATGGAAAAATTAGACAGCAAGACCTATACCATTGAAATCGTGACATTCCAACGAATCTAAAATGCTCATTGCGCCTTTTTTATATTGGTTCAATTTCTATTCGCTATTTTTTGGTGTTTCAGATTGTGGGGGTTTAAAACCCCCGCTATCTAGTTTTATTTTTCAGGCAAAATAAAGAACAAGTGGAGAAGACGATGCGTGGAGGAACGTGGTTGGTGGATTCAAACATTGGCGCTTTTTTGTTGATTATCCAGCATAATGCTTTTTCTCTCTCTTATTATTCATTGCCCACTAAACATACAACCAAATGCGCTAGTTCAGTTGGTGGCCAACGTGTAATACAGGTACTGGGACCTGGGTTCGATTCCCAGGTCCCCCATATATATTTCATATTTTTTCTTGTAATGTGTTTCTACGCAGCTTGCATCCTAAGGTCCACCATGCAACTCCATGCCTTGGCTTGCCAAATGTCCCAGAAGATGAATCTGAAGGTCAGGATGAGAGGTCCATCATACACATCAGTCAACCATGCACACGTGAACGCTGAAAGTCAAACAGGCCAAGCTTTTATTGGGCCAAATTACTGCTGATCATACCTCCAAAATTGGGTCTACCACCCCTCTTGTTTGTATTTCTCTCCTTCATTCTTTTTTCTATTTTTTTGTTTGTTTTAATTTAATTACTTTCTTTTAATTCTTCAAATTAATTTTTATAACATAAAAATACAAAAAAAAAACAGAAAATCATAAAACAATAAAAAAATATGCTTTGTTAATATTAATTAATATTATTTTGTAAATAAATTTAATAATTAACTCAGTTTTAATTTTAGGTTTAATTCTAATTTTTTTTTAAATAAACTAAAAAGTTTAGAGATTAGGGATTTAATATTTTTCTTCTTTTTCTTAATAAATAATTTATTTCCTTATCATCATCATTATTATTCTTCATTATTTTATAAATAATTTGTAATTAAATAATTAGGTTAAAACTAGGTCAAACTTAAACATTTTTTTTAACAAATTAAAAATAGTTTAGAATTAGGGTTTTAATTCCATTTAATTTTATCATTAAATTCCATAAATACAAAAACTCCAAAAAATAAGTTCTTGCTTTTATTTAATTTAATTAATTTACGATTTCGATTTAATTTCTTTAAAAGGGTCCAACGCCCTCGCATTCTCGATTTTATTTCTTTTCGCACATTTACTTTTATTTCTCTTTTTTAAATTTCATGTACTTGCCCCAAAGCCTTGTAATAGATTAATTAGGGTATTTACTTTCCACATTTTTATTTATTTCAAATCGGGTCTTGGTTTAATTTGGCGATGTAGACCCGCGCCTTTGTAATAGCGTAGGACTTTTAAATTCCGCACCTTTTAAATGTTAATAACCACATGAAAGAATGAATGTCAAAAATAAAAACAAAGCGTAGATCACCAATACATGACAAGACAAATATAACTGAAAATGACACACAAATCACACACCACTCCTAGGGTACGTCTCACTGTTGCCTTGCCCCTCGAAACGTGGTCGTCGAGTAGAGGACGTTTTAGTAAGTCCTCATGTCCATGAACATGGCATGAGGGTAGCTTCTAAGGTGTCTTCCTATTGCTCTGGTGACCACAATGTCCCGAACCCTCGAATTGACCCGAACACCTCCAACGGTGGTGCTACCTACCTCTCAATGGTGGGATGGCACTACCTTAAGGACATTTACACAGCCTAATTCCTTAGGGTAGGTAGATGACTCATAGATACTTGCTCTAATTCAAAACAAATCAAAACTTCTTTTCACACCGACACTTTTCAAAAAGCTTTCAAAACAATTTTTCAAACACTCTTGAGGACTGATACAAGAGTCGATCTGAAACTTTAAACGAAACTTTTTCAAACCCACTCACATCTTGAAAAGCAAACAAACCTTTTGAAAACACAAATGAGCAAGTATCTAAGAGCCCATGGATAACCATTGATAGAAAGGGTGCTAACACCTTCCCTTTCTATAAATCTACCTCCCGAACCGAGAGCAATCTCAATAAGGAATTTTTCTGTGCTTTTGTCCTTTCCATTTGGAGAAAATAAAAGACAGTGGCGACTCTTGCTTCCACGACATTTCGCGAACCAGCGTTAAACAGTCAGTTCCAGATCCACCGATTACAGAACTGGCGACTCTGCTGGGGACTAATTTTAAAGTGAGGTGTACCTTAGGATAGTTCATAACTGTGTTTTCAATTATTTTGACTTGTTTGCTTTAAATTGTGGGTTGCATCGGAGTTACATAGATCCTAACCTGGATCTGGGGATACCCTGTTTAGGTAGCATAAGCTGTGAGGGACCTGTCCGACATAGACCGACACGTGTGAAGCAGTGGCTACGTTGGTGTGGCACCTTGGTCTGTACCGATATCCCTTGTGTCGCAACGAGGAGAATATGGGTCTTCTGAGGAGTCATTAAGCACCAACAGACCTTAGAACCTTAAATGACACAACTTGGCCATAGAACAGTAGAAGTATGCTACACCCATTGAGGCTAAACTCTCGTGATGGTTCTGGCCGCAAGAAAAGATTGCGATGCTGGAGTTATGACCGATTGAGGGTAGTCAATGATATTGGGATCCTCTAGGAACCCGGTTACTTTTGATAGGACAGGTATGAAACAACCAACTGAAAGAGGGTAATACCTAGACTTCAGGCTGGCCTAAACTCTAAGGGCTTCTCTTGTGTGACTTGTGTGCCTTCCAACTTGACTACTTGCATGCTTGTTATCTGACACTTGAGTTTCTTGCAGGTTTTGTTTATAGTCCTTAATTGGGACTCATGACAGGTTTTACTTGAGTTTCTTGCAGGTTTTGTTTACAGTCCTTAATTGGGACTCATAACAGGGTTTACCTACGTTATCCCATGCATATCATAACATCATACCATTGCATACATCCTACATAAGGACTAACCCATTTCAAGGATCTCAAGGGTCTGTGATGCAGGTCAGGATGAACCAACTGTCCAGTAAGGGGCAAAGGGGATTTATTTTCCTCTAGCCAAGGTTGTCAGGGGCTATGACCCACTGGATATGGTGAGCCTTTGATCCTTGAAGAAGGACTCTCAACAACATGCAGTTCCTCCAATCGAGCTATCGGATCCCAACTCTAACAATTTTCTTGTTTACCCCGCGAGATCCTTGAAAACATTGCATGCATACATACATATCATTGCATTACAGGTGTCCCTTTTATAGGCTTCTTACCTTCTTCGCTGTTTATTTCAGCCGATCGTCATGAATCCTGAATCATCTACTGAGCAATCCATCAAGGCTCTCCAGGCTCAGAACGCCCAGTTCCAAGAGTTGATCATGAGTTTGGCCCAGGGGCAACAAGATCTGAAGACTCTGCTCTCGAAGAAGAAGAAGAAGAAGAGGACGGTGTTGTTCAACCCGACACACAAATCTGGGAATGGGTCACAAAATGAAGTTGAGCTGACTACCCCGTCTGTTGGGAAAGACAGTCCCCAAGAAAGGGAGGTTCCTAGTCCAGTGGTCTCCGACAACGAGACCGATTACAATGGTGAGCAGTACCCCCCAGCTGAGGACAGGTACAAACAGCTGGAAGACCGATTAAGTGCTATGGAAATACAGAAAGTGCCCGGCCTGGACTTCGAAGATTTAGGTCTGTCTTCTGGGGTAGTAATCCCACACAAGTTCAAGGCACCTGCTTTTGCAAAATATGACGGGGTTTCCTGTCCTAAGCTGCATCTCAGGTCTTACACAAGGAGGATCCAGCCCTACACGGCTGACAAGAATTTGTGGATTCACTTCTTTCAGGATAGTCTGTCGGGAACTCAACTCGACTGGTTCTATCAACTGAATGGAGCCAACATCCGCAGCTGGGAGGAGTTGGCCACTGCATTCTACAAGCAGTACCAGTATAATGCCGACCTCGCTCCTACACGTACCCAACTCCAAGGTATGTCGCTAGGATCAGGAGAAGGTTTTAAGGAGTACGCCCAAAAGTGGAGAGACCTTGCTGGAAGGGTGCAACCACCTCTGACTGATCGTGAACTTATGGACCTGTTCTTGGGGACCCTGTCTGGTCCATTCTACAACCATCTGATTGGGAATTCTTCTGCTGGGTTCACAGATCTGATCTTGACCGGGGAGAGAATTGAAGCTGGTATAAAATCAGGAAAGATTCAAGAAGCTGCACCTGCTGATGCTCAGAAAAAGCCCCACAGTGGGAAGAAAGAGTCCAATGCTATACATGGTAAAAAGGGTCGTCATGATGTAGGGGCAATCCAGATCTCTGATCCCGCGCCTGTTCAACAAAGAAAGAGCAATAGGCGTAGGATAAAGTATCAAGATAGGACGTATACTGACATCAACATGCCTTTGTCTCAGGCACTACAACAATTGTTGAAGGCGAAACTGATCACACTAAAGGATCCTCCCCAAAATCCTGATACTTCCTCTCCCAAATACAACCCGGGTGCGAGATGTGCCTACCATTCTGACAGTCCCGGACATGACACCGACGACTGTTGGACCTTGAAGAACAAGATCCAGGATTTGATTGACGTCAAAGAGGTCAAGTTTGAACACTGATCCTACACCAAGTCATCGAGAATATCTTTTGTTCATTCGAATGTTAAAGTTGTATTTTTTTTTTATCGTTCAAACATTTTATTCATGTCAAACTTTGTTATTTCATTAATGCATTACACGTGTCTGTTTTGAAGTAATTATGTTTACTATGCTTAAAACTGTCTTCATATTTTTGTGATGTTCAACGCTCGGTTAACAATTCTAAGCCTCTTGAGGGAGGATGACGAAAACGATACCACGATCTTTACAGTATGCTTTTGAACAGACCCCACTGATGAGGTACAGGCATTGTTTCAATTCCTAAACACTGGAGTTATAAGGAAGATAATCCCTCGTTAACCCCTTTGAGCCAAAGAAGTAGGAGTTTTTTCTTTTCGAAAATTAAAACCCTTTATCATAACCTGGGGCAGGGTAGTTCTCTCAGTTGATCCAAGTACATAACAAATGGCACCAAAGAGGTCCTTACAAAAAAAGAAGACGGTGATGATTCCGAATAATCATAAGGATAGGCAGTCATTACATCTCAAAAATAAAAACCCAATAAGTCAAAACCTACGAAGGAGACTTGCAAAACTGGGGCATCCCGCTGACTGTAATCACAAAAGAAACAGTTCAGGCAAAATTTAGGGATAGCGAAATCAAAAAGAAAGAGGTCATACAAACCCTCAACAAAAACAAAAAATGACTGCCTATCCAGAATAAATCATCAATATCTGAACCACCATTGGAACATCAGGACAAAGACTCAAACAAGGTCTAAACGCACGATCAATTGAGTTTAGGTTTGAAGAACATCACGAAGAGCGGGTGGGTACAAATAATTTGAGCCTTTATCCTTTGTTTCTTAAACCGTGAACAAGGCCACGTTATAACCCTCAAAAGTCCTAGCTGAAGCATGGGTTAGTTCAAAAGTATACTGTTACGAAAGATATCCTGACTCCTTAAGGCCTATGGTAAATACGGAGTTGACATCACGTTTTACAAACATTCACTTGTTTTATGAAAAAGAATGCATTTTCAAAATCTTTAAGACAGACATAAGCTTTGCATTTTTGATATAACATTGTTTGCATATGACTATCTGTTTGAACAGCAGGGAAATTCGCATGATGAATACCTAGTGAACAAAAGCACTTCCAATCAAGGGGCAGACGTGATTATTGTCCATCATCTGGGGCAATTAAGTCAAGATTTGAAGAATCTCTCAAAAGGCCAAACAGCCTGGGGCAAATCTCCGCCTGAGTCACTTGGGGCACTCCAGCAACGAATCTGGCCTGATGAAACATCTTCTGGGGCATGACAAAACACTTCTAATAGGGGCACCTCCCTATATCCTGAGAGCATGGACATAGTCGAAAAAATACTGCGCAAAATTAAAGACCCGCTAGGTTGACATACCTATGCAAAATAAGGGATGAAATGAAAAAAATCTGTACACCCGGCAAGTCGAAAACCTGAAAAGGCGGCTTGGGCAAAAATGGGTATCCCGGTGGACTGAAAACCCAAAAGGGTGGTCCAGGCAAAAGTTAGGGATCAAAAGCGTACGACTATGTCCCAGCATCTTGTCACTTGCTTACCAGAAGAAGATTTGTCAAATCGGCAGTTATCAAGACCTCCAAAGGTACCTTCTCCCACATCAGAAACAGGGGCAATAATGAGTTGTCTAAGCGATCTATTTGCTCTGTCCACCAAGGTACCAAGGTACCAAGGTAAGTTCAACCGAAGAACATAACCAAGATCTCTTAACTCCCTAGAGAGTGAGCCAGCAAGTCGATACTCTCCCCAAGCAGAGTTATCCTGTCAGCCTTAAGGAAGTTGGGTATCCGCCAGCAGATCTCAACATTCCCCAGCACAATATACAGACATTCTTAACAAGCATCCCCGACAGTCTTGATCTAAGATTGTTCCCCGGCGGTATACCAGACATTCAGCGGAGCCACTTCCCCAATATATCTCAAAAATTTCCCCAGGAGAGTCCAATCCAAGCTTCCCCAGGAAAGTGGAGTCCATCTCCCCAGCAGGAAGCTTATCCCCAGTAGATTCTGGAAGCTTCCTCCCTACAGAGCACGAACGCGTCTCCCGGCTTTATTCAAAGGTTATTTCCCTACCAGGATATAACTGGGTTATCCTCAGCCAAAAGCCACGGAAAGATCGTCCTCGACGAAGTCTTCCTATCCCCAGCGGAGTCTATCAAAACTTCCAACATAACAACGATATCCTCAGCAGAGTTACCATCAATATCCCAGCAAAGTACCTCTCTCCCCACAGAGTACTGTTCCCCAGCCAAGTACCTCTCTTCCCACAGAGTATTGCTCCCCAGCAAGATCGCTAGAATAATTTTCTCCCCGCAGAGTAATCCATTCGCCAAGTTTATTCCCCAACGGAGTCATCTTCTCCTACCGGTAATTCTTGCAACTATCATCCCCAGCGGAAACAACAAAGCACTATTCTCCAACATCATCCCAGGATGTGACTTCCCAGCACCCGTCAAGGATTTACTTTCCTAGACAAAAACATACATTCATAAACATCGCATTTCTATACATTATAGCATGCATATACGCATCATGAACATACAATCTCATTTATGTTGAGAACATCATGGCTTGATCTATATCATGCATTGCATATGACTGACCTTTACCTTTCAGGAAGGACCCAGTTAGGTTCTCAGTTATTTCAAGACCTAGCCTGGTTCAGTTAAATCGATTCCTAAAGATTTTTCTGATTCTTATCCAGCCAAAGGCCTTCTCTGGTTCAGTCAGATCGACCCTAAGATCTCCCTGATTCTTATCCAGTTGAAGATATTCCAAGACCTAGCCTAGTTCAATTAAATCAATTCCTAAAGATTTTTCTGATTCTTATCCAGCCCAAAGGCCTTCTCTGGTTCAGTCAGATCGACCCTAAGATCTCCCTGATTCTTATCCAGTTGAAGATTCCAAGACCTTGTTCGGTTCAGTTAAATCGATTCCTAAAGATTTTTCTGATTCTTATCCAGTCAAAGGCCTTCTCTGGTTCAGTCAGATCGACCCTAAGATCTCCCTGATTCTTATCCAGTTGAAGATTCCAAGACCTTGTCCGGTTCAGTTAAATCGATTCCTAAAGATTTTTCTGATTCTTATCCAGTCAAAGGCCTTCTCTAGTCCAGTTAAATCGATTCCTAAAGATTTTTCTGATGAAGACTCAGTAGAAGACATCCAGATTCTCTCATCGTTACTGTTGAGGTAGTAATCGCCCCAGGTTCTCTCATTGTTACTGTTGAGGTAGTAATCTCCCCAGATTCTCTCATCGTTACTGTTGAAGTAGTAATTGCTCCAGATTCTCTCATCGTTACTGTTGAGGTAGTAATCGCCCCAGATTCTCTCATGGTTACTGTTGAGGTAGTAATCGCCCCAGGTTCTCTCATCGTTACTGTTGAGGTAGTAATCGCCCCAGGTTCTCTCATCGTCACTATTGAGGTAGTAATCGCCCCAGATTCTCTCATCGTTACTGTTGAGGTAGTAATCGCCCTAGATTCTCTCATCGTTACTATTGAGGTAGTAATCGCCCCAGATTCTCTCATCGTTATTGTTGAGGTAGTAATCGCCCCAGATTCTCTCATCGTTACTGTTGAGGTAGTAATCGCCCCAGATTCTCTCATCGTTACTGTTGAGGTAGTAATCACCCCAGATTCTCTCATCGTTACTGTTGAGGTAGTAATCGCCCCAGATTCTCTCATCGTTACTGTTGAGGTAGTAATCATCCAAGGTTCTCTCACCGTCCCGTTGAGGTAGTAACTATCCCTGATGCATTCATAACCTTTGGAAGCTCCAGACTTGATTCATGTATCTCGCCAGGACACATCTGAAGAGGTTTAAAGATTCAGTTCCTGTAACCAGTCAGGGCGCATCTACTTAAAGAGTTTGAAGACCAGCTCCTGTAACAGGTCAGGTAATCATCTTTCTTTTTCAGGTACGCAAGTTCTCGCTAAGGAATCTCTTACGCGATCGACACCCAGATGGCATCTATAATCCCATCCACCTATCCATCACCTTTCAACATGGCATCTGTAAGCCCATTTTCCTATCCATCAATCTCCAAATGGCATCTGTAAACCCATTCCCACTATCACACTATTATGTGAGCGCAAATTTCTGGGCACTCTAGTGTTCAATCATCTTCCACCTTCGAATTACGAAAGGCACGTCAGCCAATCTACATCCTCAGGTCTAAGAAGATTGAACAGGGGCAACTGTTGTACCCCAAAATTTGCCCTCCCATATTCTTCAAGATTTTCCAAAATCAAGCTTCAAAATCTCCCAAAGGTTGCACAGTCCAATTGCCTCATAACAGTCAAAAACTAGGGTTTTGGTTCTGGCAAAGAAGTTGAAGTTTCCAAGGGTCCAAACAAGTCCCACATGCCTATAAACATTGTCAAGCATCCTCATGTCAAGTTTCAAGACTCACAGCACAAAATTGCACAGTCAAAAACCCTAATTGCTCAACAGTCAACTGTAGGGGCAAAATGGTCATTTGACAGTCAAAAGTCCAAATTTTTAGTCAACATCTTATTTTGAAGCCACAAACATCATTTTATCAATTCTTGATCATGATTCTCAAGGCATGGCTCAAAAAGTCTCAAGATGCAAAAGTTTCCATATTTGGACAGTTGAAAAAGTCAACTGTAACTTGACCAAGGCATAACTTCCACATGGTTTATCAGAAAAATTCCATCCAAAGCTCATTTTGAAGAGAAAGACATTTCCTACAACTACTCTTCACACTTCAAGTCCAAGAAATTCTCTCACAAAAAGTTATCAATCTCAACATTATAGGTCATTTTCAGAAGTCAACAAAAAGGCACTTTAAGTCAAAGACCATAACTTGAGATTGGTAAATCAAAATGACTTGGGACCAAAGGCATTGGTTAGAGGACTTCAATACCTTTCCAAAATGTCGAAGAACATGATCAAAGCTTAAAAATTGAGCAAGATATGCCTTGTGGAAGTTGGGAAATTTTTGGGAATTTTGAAAAGTCAACTTTGCTTCAAATGCCTCAAAATTGCTAATGGGCCTCAATTTCTTCCAAGAATCATCACCCAAAAGCTATGCACGACCCATTGACCCAAAGGGGAGTTATTTCATCATTATTTATTATTTATTTGAATTTTTATCACCATTAATTCATTTAATTAAATAAAATGTGACAAAAATAGCAAAGCGTGTGTTTTAAATCTTTTTGCAGCATATTCTCTCATTTACTCACTCAAGATTTCGTGCACACCCCAAAAAGGCAAGAATCTTCATTTGATTGGCATGAGAAAGGTATGAAAAAGATTGAAAAATCATGGAAGATCACAAAAATTCAAAGGCATTAAAACTTGGATGTTGGGCTTGTTTTGTTGACCTAAAACATTCACATACATATACATATTGCAACCTTAATCAAAGAGACCAAGAAGCTGCGCTAGAACCTGAAAACAAAACTTGCACTTTTCTTAAAAAAGCTCAAAACTGTTCTCATAGTTTCAGTGTGTTTCAGGACCTGAAAACTATTCCATAAGCTTGCTTACATTGCCAGGGATCTTCCCCAATCAAAATCAAGTCTTCATACAACCAGAAACGGTAGAATCACGTGGCCCGGTTCCCAAATTTTTTCATAATCGTATTTGCATTTGCACACCTTTTTCATACGTTTTAAGCATTGATTTATACTAATATGGTTGTTCTAAATCTGTTGGCATCATTTAATTGAGTTTTTGTGCCCTGTACGAGAATCTGCCATGGAAATTTTCTAGGTTTTCATAAGCTTGAAATTGGGGACTTTTGCATATGGAAAAATTAGACAGCAAGACCTATACCATTGAAATCGTGACATTCCAACGAATCTAAAACGCTCATCGCGCCTTTTTTATATTGGTTCAATTTCTATTTGCTATTTTTTGGTGTTTCAGATTGTGGGGGTTTAAAACCCCCGCTATCTAGTTTTATTTTTCAGGCAAAATAAAGAACAAGTGGAGAAGACGATGCGTGGAGGAACGTGGTTGGTGGATTCAAACATTGGCGCTTTTTTGTTGATTATCCAGCATAATGCTTTTTCTCTCTCTTATTATTCATTGCCCACTAAACATACAACCAAACGCGCTAGTTCAGTTGGTGGCCAACGTGTAATACAGGTACTGGGACCTGGGTTCGATTCCCAGGTCCCCCATATATATTTCATATTTTTTCTTGTAATGTGTTTCTACGCAGCTTGCATCCTAAGGTCCACCATGCAACTCCATGCCTTGGCTTACCAAATGTCCCAGAAGATGAATCTGAAGGTCAGGATGAGAGGTCCATCATACACATCAGTCAACCATGCACACGTGAACGCTGAAAGTCAAACAGGCCAAGCTTCTATTGGGCCAAATTACTACTGATCATACCTCCAAAATTGGGTCTACCACCCCTCTTGTTTGTATTTCTCTCCTTCATTCTTTTTTCTATTTTTTTGTTTGTTTTAATTTAATTACTTTCTTTTAATTCTTCAAATTAATTTTTATAACATAAAAATACAAAAAAAAAACAGAAAATCATAAAACAATAAAAAAATATGCTTTGTTAATATTAATTAATATTATTTTGTAAATAAATTTAATAATTAACTCAGTTTTAATTTTAGGTTTAATTCTAATTTTTTTTTTAAATAAACTAAAAAGTTTAGAGATTAGGGATTTAATATTTTTCTTCTTTTTCTTAATAAATAATTTATTTCCTTATCATCATTATTATTATTCTTCATTATTTTATAAATAATTTGTAATTAAATAATTAGGTTAAAACTAGGTCAAACTTAAACATTTTTTTTAACAAATTAAAAATAGTTTAGAATTAGGGTTTTAATTCCATTTAATTTTCTCATTAAATTCCATAAATACAAAAACTCCAAAAAATAAGTTCTTGCTTTTATTTAATTTAATTAATTTACGATTTCGATTTAATTTCTTTAAAAGGGTCCAACGCCCTTGCATTCTCGATTTTATTTCTTTTCGCACATTTACTTTTATTTATCTTTTTTAAATTTCATGTACTTGCCCCAAAGCCTTGTAATAGATTAATTAGGGTATTTACTTTCCGCATTTTTATTTATTTCAAATCGGGTCTTGGTTTAATTTGGCGATGTAGACCCGCGCCTTTGTAATAGCGTAGGACTTTTAAATTCCGCACCTTTTAACTGTTAATAACCACATGAAAGAATGAATGTCAAAAATAAAAACAAAGTGCAGATCACCAATACATGACAAGACAAATATAACTGAAAATGACACACAAACCACACACCACTCCTAGGGTACGCCTCACTGTTGCCTTGCCCCTCGAAACGTGGTCGTCGAGTAGAGGACGTTTTAGTAAGTCCTCATGTCCATGAACATGGCATGAGGGTAGCTTCTAAGGTGTCTTCCTATTGCTCTGGTGACCACAATGTCCCGAACCCTCGAATTGACCCGAACACCTCCAACGGTGGTGCTACCTACCTCTCAATGGTGGGATGGCACTACCTTAAGGACATTTACACAGCCTAATTCCTTAGGGTAGGTAGATGACTCATAGATACTTGCTCTAATTCAAAACAAATCAAAATTTCTTTTCACACCGACACTTTTCAAAAAGCTTTCAAAACAATTTTTCAAACACTCTTGAGGACTGATACAAGAGTCGATCTGAAACTTTAAACGAAACTTTTTCAAACCCACTCACATCTTGAAAAGCAAACAAACCTTTTGAAAACACAAATGAGCAAGTATCTAAGAGCCCATGGATAACCATGGATAGAAAGGGTGCTAACACCTTCCCTTTCTATAAATCTACCTCCCGAACCGAGATCAATCTCAATAAGGAATTTTTCAATGCTTTTGTCCTTTCCATTTGGAGAAAATAAAAGACGGTGGCGACTCTTGCTTCCGTGACATTTCGCGAACCAGCGTTAAACAGTCAGTTCCAGATCCACCGATTACACTGAGTGTCTTTGGAGATTCCGCTCTCGTGATCAATCAGATCAAAGGCGAGTGGGATACGAAACACCCAAACCTTATTCCTTACAAAGAGTGTGTGTTGACGTTGATCCCCCATTTCACAGAGATAACTTTTGAACACTTCCCAAGAGAGGAGAATCAGTTGGCGGACGCGTTAGCTACGATGTCTTCCATGTTAAAAGTCAAGTGGGACAATGAGGCTCCCCGGATCATTATCTGGAAACTGGACGAACCTGCATATTATTGTGATCTTGAGGCTGAGATAGTAACTTAAAAACCCTGGTATTATGAAGTGAAAAGATACTTGGAAGCTCAAGAATACCCTCAAGGTGCATCCATCAATGATAAGAAGTTTCTAAGAAGATTCGCAGCGAAGTTCTTCCTCAGCAATGGCATTCTATACAAGCGAAACCATGATTCAACCTTACTGCGTTGTGTGGATAAGACTGAAGCAGAAAGAATCATGGCAGAACTACATGAAGGTACCTTCGGAACGCATTCCAGTAGACACACCATGGCAAAGAAAATCCTTCGGGCAGGATATTTCTGGTCCATAATGGAAGCCGACTGTTACCAACATTCTCAGACATGTCACAAGTGCCAGATTTATGCAGATAAGGTGCACGTTCCTCCAGTCCCTCTGAATGTCTTGACTGCACCTTGGCCTTTTGCAATGTGGGGCATTGATATGATCGGAGAGATTAAACCTACGGCATCCAACGGGCATCGCTTCATCCTGGTAGCGATTGATTACTTTACAAAGTGGGTTGAAGCAGCTTCTTATGCTACTATAACCAAGAATGTCGTGGAACGGTTCATTCGGCATAATATGATCTGTCGATACGGCGTCCCGGAAAGAATCATTACGGACAACGGTACCAATCTTAATAACAAGATGATCACTGAGCTCTGCGAGGAATTCAAGATATAGCACCACAACTCTTCTCCCTACCGGTCGAAGATGAATGGGGCTGTAGAAGCAGCGAATAAGAATATCAAGAAGATTGTGCAGAAGATGAAAGTGACCTATAAAGATTGGCACGAGATGCTACCGGTCGCTCTTCATGGGTACCGTACCTCAGCAAGAACGTCAACCGGGGAAACTACCTTTTCTTTGGTCTATGGCATGGAGGCAGTCTTGCCGATTGAATCCCAGATACCTTCTCTCTGGATAATGAAGGATGCAGGCTTGAGCGAAGATGACTGGATCCAGACTCGACTTGATCAGTTAAACCTAATTGACGAAAAGAGACTCACTGCTATTTGTCATGGTCAAACGTATCAAAAACGATGATCAGGGCATTTAACAAGAAAGTCAGACCACAAGAGTATCAAGTTGGGGACCTGGTAATCAAAAGCATCATTCTTCCTCAAAGTGATCCCAGGGGCAAATGGACCCCTACATATGAAGGGCCATTTGTGGTTAAACATGTGTTCTCAGGAGGAGCCATGATCCTAACCACCATGGATGGTGACGACCTTCCTCACCCCGCCAATGCAGACATAGTAAAAAGATACCACACATGATAAAAGACCCGCTAGGTTGACATACCTAGGCAAAAATTATGGCTTCCCGGCGAACCAAAAGGGTTCGGGCAAAATGAGGGATGAAATGAAAAAAATTTGTACACCCGGCAAGTCGAAAACCTGAAAAGGCGGCTTGGGCAAAAATGGGTATCCCGGTGGACTGAAAACCCGAAAGGGCGGTCCAGGCAAAAGTTAGGGATAAGCGTAATACTATGTCTCATTGGATCACCTTGCATCCAGAATCCGGAATCAACATCAAGCTTAGACGGCATCGATCAGTCAGCTTCATCTTCAACCGAGCAGCCAAGTGTTGAGACGCTCGAAGATATAAAGGCGATAGAAGAGTTGGAACCCAGTGGGATTACCCTTTTCACAAAGCTGTTTTGTTTTCCTTTTTCACAAAATTGTATAAACTCTGTTGTTCGGCGGCGTTCTCTTACTAGGACGTCAGCCTCTTGTACATAAATGCCTATTTACAGGCAAATTCAAAAATCAATACAAATTCACTTTTCAGACCAATTGCCATTTGTTTTCCCTTTTCTGTTTTTTTTTGCGAAGAACGTCCAATGTTCAATTTTGATATATGCATTGGACACTAATTGATAACTCATAAATATTTGCATACGAAACAAAGGATTAATTACAGGTAACATCAGAAACAGGGGCAATAATGAGTTGTCTAAAGCGATCTAATTGCTCTTTCCACCAAGGTACCAAGGTAAGTTCGGCCGAAGAATGTAACCCAGATACCTCCACTCCCCGCCGAGTAAGACAAGATTCAACAAATACTCTCTCCCAAGCAGTTGGTCTCCCGTCAGCCCTGATAAGGCACAGTATCCCCAGCAAGTTAGCAATACTCTCCCCAAGTAGAGTTAGCCTGCAGTCAACCTTAAGGAAGTTGGATTATCCCCAGAAGATCTCAATATTCCCCAGAGGAGTATGCGGACATTCCTAACAAGCATCCCCGGCAGTCTTGATCTAAGATTGTTCCCCGGCGGAATACCAGACACCCAGTAGGAAGCTTATCCCCAGTAGATTCTGGAAAGCTTATCCCCTGCAGAGCACGAATGCTCCCCCGGCTTTATTCAAAGGTTATTCCCCACCAGGATATAACTGGGTTATCCTCAGCCAATTGCCACCGAAAGATCGTCCTCGGTGAAGTCTTCCTATCCCCAGCGGAGTTCATCAAAACTTCCAACAGAGCTTATCAATGGTATCCCCAGCGGAGTTATCATCAACCTCAGCAAAGTACCTCTCTTTCCCCACAGAGTTCACTCCCCGCAGAGTAATCTATTCGCCAAGTTTATTCCCCAACGGAGTCATCTTCTCCTACCAGTATTCTTGCAACCATCATCCCCAGCGGAAACAGAAAAGCTCTACTCTTACACAGCAGCCCAGGATGTGACTTCCCGGCACCCGTCAAGGATTTATTTTCCTAGACGAAAATACATTCATGAACATCACATCTTCATACATTATAGCATGCACATACGCATCATGAACATACAATCTCATTTATTCTGAGAACGTCGCGCATGTCATACATCATGACATTGAATACAACTAACGTTTTGTCTTTTCAGGACAAAGATCAGTACAAAGATGATTACTATCAACTGTCGCAATTCCATATTCGATACCTGTATCTAGCCAGGGCATGTCTGTGAGCGACGAATTCCAGACTCGATTCCTGTATCCTGCCAGGGCACGTCTGAAGAGTTTGAAGATCCGATTCCTGTATCTCGCCAGGGTGTATCTGTTGACGACTATATTCCAGACTCGATTCCTGTATCCTGCCAGGGCACGTCTGAAGAGTTTGAAGATCCGATTCCTGTATCTCGCCAGGGTGTATTTGTTGACGACTAATTCCAGACTCGATTCCTGTATCTTGCCAGGGCACGTCTGAAGAGTTTGAAGATCCGATTCCTGTATCTCGCCAGGGTATATCTGTTGACGACTATATTCCAGACTCGATTCCTGTATCCTTCCAGGGCACGTCTGAAGAGTTTGAAGATCCGATTCCTGTATCTCGCCAGGGTGTATCTATTGACGACTAATTCCAGACTCGATTCTTGTATCTTGCCAGGGCACGTCTGAAGAGTTTGAAGATCCGATTCCTGTATCTTGCTAGGGTGTATCTGTTGACGACTAATTCCAGACTCGATTCCTGTATCCTGCCAGGGCACGTCTGAAGAGTTTGAAGATCCGATTCCTGTATCTCGCCAGGGTGTATCTGTGGACGACTAATTCCAGACTCGATTCCTGTATCCTGCCAGGGCACGTCTGAAGAGTTTGAAGATCCGATTCCTGTATCTTGCCAGGGTGTATCTGTTGATGACTAATTCCAGACTCAATTCATGTATCCTGCCAGGGCACGTCTGAAGAGTTTGAAGATCCGATTCTTGTATCTTGCTAGGGTGTATCTGTTGACGACTATTCTCCGGACTCGATTCTTGTATCTTGCCAGGGCACGTCTGAAGAGTTTAAAGATTCGATTCCTGTATCCAGCCAGGGCACATCTACATAAAGAGTTTGAAGATCAACCCCTGTAACAGGTCAGGTAATTATCTTTCTTTCTCGGGTAGGCAATTTCTCACTAAGGAATCTCTTACGCGATCGACAACCTCCCGATGGCATATATAAGCCCATCTCCACAACTATCCATTACGCTTCCAAATGGCATCTATAAGCCCATTCCCGACAAAGTTCTGTCACACTTCCAGATGGCATCTATAATCCCATCCTCCTATCCACCAGTCTCCAAATGGCATCTGTAAGCCCATTCCTGCCATCACACTGCTAACATGTGAGCGCAAATTTTTGGGCACTTTAAGTGTTCAATCATCTTCCACCTTCGGATCACGAAAGGCACGCCAGCCAATCTACATCCTCAGGTCTAAGAAGATTGAACAGGGGCAACTGTTGTACCCCAAAATTTTCCCTCCCATATTCTTCAAGATTTGCCAAGATCATGGTTCAAAATCTCTCAGGGTTGCACAGTCCAATTGCCTCCTAACACAATCAAAATTAGTGTTTTGGTTCCTGCAAAGAAATTGAGGTCTCCAAGGGTCCAATCAAGTCCCATATGCCTATATACATTGTCAAGCATCCATATGTCAAGTTTCAAGACTCACAGCATCAAGTTGCACAGTCAAAAACCCTAAATGCTCCACAGTCAACTACAGGGGCCAAATGGTCATTTGACAATCAAAAGTCAAAAATTTTGGTCAACATCTTATTTTGAGGCCACAATCATCATTTGATCAAGTCTTGATCATGATTCCTCAAGCATGGCTCAAAAAGTCTCAAGATGCAAAAGTTTCTATTTTTGGACAGGTGAAAAGTCAACTGCAAATTCACCAGGGCATAACTTCCTCATGGTTTATCAGAAAAATCCCATCCAAAACTCATTTTGTAGGGGATGACATTTCCTACAACTCATCTTCACACTCCAAGTCCAAGAAATGCTCTCACAAAAAGTTATCAATTTCAACATTATAGGTCATTTTCAAAAGTCAACAAAAAGGCACTTTAAGTCAAAGACCATAACTTGAGATTGGTAAATCAAAATGACATGGGACCAAAGACATTGGTCAGAGGACTTCAAGACCTTTCCAAAATATCCAAGAACATGTTCATAGCTTCAAAATTGAGCAAGATATGCATTGGAGAAGTTGAGAAATTTTTGGGAACTTTCAAAAGTCAACTTTGCCTAAAACACTTCAAAATTGTTAATGGGCCTCAAATTCTTCCTTGAATCATTACCCAAAGCCTATGCACGACCCATTGAGCTCAAAATAATTTATTTTCTTATTTTTGATTAATTAATTGAATTTATATTTATATTAATTCATTTAATTAGATTTAATTATGGGAAAATTCAAAGATATGCTTTTTCAAATCTTTTTGTGCAGCAAATATACTCCAAATATGCTAAAGATTTAGTGCATCACTCAAGGGGACAAGATCTTCCACAATTGGCAAAGTTTTCATGGAAAAATATTGGAAATTATGTGATAAAAAAATCAAATATTCAAGTCATCAATTCATGGATTCATGGGATTATTTTTGACCTAATTCCATTCACATACAAAGGAACAAGTGAACCCTATTCAGAAGGACACGAAAAAGCTGCTCATGCTCCATAACCAAATTGCAAAGTTTCAACAAAAACTTGGAAACTGATTTCATTGTGGGAGGACAATTCAAAGCCAAAAAAGGATTCCAATACGTTGCCTGAGTCTCCAGGAAGCTTTTGCAATCAAGAACCAGTCCAAACACGCAAAGAATCAGAAGATACAAGTGACACGGTTTGCTATATTTTCTAAATTCGTATATCATCATTCATGCGTTTTTAACAATTTTTTTGGATTGATTCATGCTCATAGGGACCTTCTGAAGCTATTGGTACCATTCAATTGAATTATAGCCCCCTGAATCGAAATCCACCATGGATAAAATCTAGGGTTCATAAGCTTGAAAATTTGGTTTTTCTACAGGAGGAAAAATTGGATTAAGCCATGACTATGGTTGAATTCGTCAAGGCCAGACGAATTCAACCAACTACTCGCGCTCAATTTATGTAATGCATAGGGCTAATCGCTATTTCTAGGACTTTCAGTTTGTGGGGGTTTAAAACCCCCTCTACTTGTTTTATATAATTGCAGGAAAACGAAGAAGAAACATACGTGGCTCTGTGTGGTTGGGAGGTTTGAATCTGCGCGCGTTTCCCAGCGTAGTGGTTACGTTTTCATATAATAAATGTTTTCCATTGTATATACAAACACGCGCAACAACTCAGTTGGTGGATGACATGCTTGGTGAGTGCTGGGACCTGGGTTCGATTCCCAGGTCCCCCATATATTCTTCATAATTTTTGTTCTAACACGTTCAGGTACATCACTCATCCAATATCCCACCATGCATCCTCACGCCTAAGGCTGCCACGCGCTTATGATGATTAATCCAAGGGCCACTGAATGAGATCCATGGTACACTCCAGTCAACCACGTGCACTCAATCTGGAAAGTCAAACAAAGGCCTTGTCTTGATGGGCCAAAATTGCACAATTAACCTCCCTTTGGGCCTGATACCCCCCTTGGTTTGCATTTTTTTTTATTTTCTTTTGTTTTCTTTTCTAATTCTTTTAATTGTTTTTTTTATAATAATTATTAATTCCATAAAATAATTTTTTTTCCATAATAAAAACTGAAAACCAAAAAATGTTTTATATTTAATTATTATTAAATTCATCACTAACATATTTTTTGTAAATAAACTCTAACAACTGATTTAGTTTAATTTAGGTTTTAAACTTTAATCTTTTTTCTTAATAAATAAAAAATATATATAGAATTATGTTTTGTTTGACATTTTCATCTCTTTCTTAATTAATTATTTTCTTCATTATTTATTATTATTATTAATTACTATTTATTTTTGTAAATAAACATGTACATTAATTAATTAGTAAATTAGGTCAATTTTGACATTTTTCTTTAATAATTAAAACAAATCTAGATCTAGGGTTTCCTTTTAATTTTATTTTCTTTATTTCATCAAACACCAAAAACCTAAAAAACACTTTCTTTTTTTAATTCAATAATAAATAGACTTTAATTTCATTTAATTTCAAGCAAAGGGTCAAAACCCTTGGACGTTCAATCTTAATTTCTCTTTCGCGCATTATTTTTCTAATTGATTATTATGTAACTACTTTCCGGATGTAATAGTAATTAGGTCTATTTTACTTTCCGCATTTTTATCAAAAACGGGTCTTTGTACTTTGGCGATGTATAGACCCGCGCCTTGTAATAGCGTAGCTTTTATATTTCCGTCTTTTAAATTTCCGCACTCTTAAATTCTAACTTTGTATGAAAGAATGTATGGTAATTAAAAACAATGCGTAGCTCACAATGCCCTGATCAAAGATAAAACATAACATGAAAACAACACACAAATACACACACCACTTCTAGGGTACGCCTCACTCGTTGCCTTCGAAACGTGGTCGTCAAGTATAAGACGTCTTAGCGGTCCTTATGTCCATGATCCAGTTGCCTCGAAATAGTTGCCTCAAAACAGTTGCCTCGAAACAGTTGTCTCGGAACAGTTGCCTCGAAACGGTTGCCTCGGATTAAAAAAGGATCAAGGACATAAGGGTAGCTTCTAAGGTGTCCTGTTGTTGCTTCGGTGACCACACTGTCCCTACAATCGAATTGACCCGAACACCTCCAACGGTGGTGCTACCTATCTCTCAATGGTGGGATGGCACTACCTTAAGGACATTTACACAGCCTAATTCCTTAGGGTAGGTAGACGACTCATGGATACTTGCTCTCTTCAAAAACAAATCAAAAATCTTTTCACACTGACGCTTTCAAAAGCTTTCAAAACGAATTTTTCAAACACTCTTGAGGACAGATACAAGAGTTATTCAGAAATCTTTCAAAGAAACTTTTTTCAAACCCACTCACATTTTGAAAATCAAACATTTTGAAAACATAAGAGCAAGTATCTAAGAGCCCATGGATAACCATGGATAGAAAGGGTGCTAACACCTTCCATTTCTATAAATCTACCTCCCGAACCGAGAGACAATCTCATAAGGAATTTTGCTGTGCTTTTGTCCTGTCCATGTTGGAGAAAATAAAAGACGGTGGCGACTCTTGCTTCCGCGACATTTCGCGAACCAGCGTTAAACAGTCAGTTCTAAATCCACCGATCACAGACTGCAACATACATTTTGAACAAATGTCCTACAAAGAAGCTAGAAGGAATTACTCCAGAAGAATGTTGGTCTGGTGTGAAGCCTAGCTTGAGTCATCTGAAGGTATTTGGATCTATTGCACATAGACATGTGCCAGATCAGTTGAGAAGAAAACTTGATGATAAGTCAAGTCAAATGATTCTAGTTGGATATCATTCGACAGGAGGCTACAAGTTGTTCGATCCAGTGAAAAAGCAGATTGTGATCAGCAGGGACATGATCATACATGAGTTTAAAGAATGAGATTGGACTGAAAATATCAAGAAAGATTCAGTGGGAATCGTTCTTGAAGAGCCAGAAACTCAAGTCGAAAGAAAAGTTCGACAAGAGGAACCAGCAGATATACCATGTACAAGCAGGCCTCAAATAATAAGATGCATGCCTGCAAGATTGCAAGATTGTGTGATTACATCAGATGATGTAATAGATAATTAAGGTGAGCTGGTACATTGTGCTTTCTATGTAGATGTCGAACCCGTTAATGCAGCTGAAGCATTAAAGGATTCTAAGTGGGTGAAAGCAATGAACGAAGAAGTAAAGTCTATCGAAGACAACAACACTTGGTCACTTGTCGAATTGCCTCAAGGCAAGAAGGCAATTGATGTCAAGTGGGTATACAAAGTGAAAACGAATTCGAAAGGTGAAGTAACTCGACATAAAGCAAGACTTGTGGCGAAAGGATTTCTATAGAAAAAAGGAATAAACTTCGATGAAGTTTTTGCACCTGTTGCTAGGATCGAAACAATCAGGATGGTTGTTGGTCTAGCAGAAATAAACAGTTGGCACATATGTCAGATGGACGTGAAGTATGCATTCCTAAATGGACCCTTAGATGAAGAAGTCTATGTTAAACAACCAGTTGGGTTTGTGAAACAAGACGAAGAAAGAAAGGTGTACAGGCTACATAAAGCTCTGTATGGATTGAAACAAGCTCCAAGGGCTTGGAATAAGAAAATTGATAGTTTTCTAAGCGAGAAAGAATTTATGAAGTGCACAACTGAACATGGAGTATATGTAAGAAGAAGCAAGAGTAAATTGCTTATACTATGTCTCTATGTAGATGATTTCTTGATAACAGGCAGCTGTAAAAGTGAGATCGAAGACTTCAAAGGTGATCTAAACAAAGAATTTGAAATGTCTGATTTGGGTGAGATTTCATATTTCCTTGGTATCGAATTCTACAAGAGCAGTAGAGGTTTGATGATGCAGGAGAAATTCTCAAGAGGTTTGAGATGGAAGAATGCAACTCAACTTCGACACCTACAGAACCAAGACTGCAACTTTCGAAAGATGCAGACGAAGATGATGTTGATCCAACCCAATACAGAAGACTTATTAGATCTTTGAGATACCTTTGTCATACAAGGCCTGACATAGCATATAGTGTAGGTATGGTAAGTAGATTCATGCAGAAGACAAATGTATCACATCTAGTAGCAGTGAAGAGGATACTAAGGTATCTCAAAGGAGCTTTCAATTATGGCATTTTATTTCTTGCAGTTGATAAAGGAAAAGAATGCAAGTTAGTGGGATACACTGATTCGAATTGGTGTAGTGATGCTGAAGATCGAAAGTCAACAGCAGGATATGTGTTTATGCTAGATGGTGCACCAGTTGCTTGGAATTCAAGAAAGGAACCAGTAGTGGCATTATCATCATGCGAAGCAGAATACATAGCTGCTTCTCTTTGTGTATGTCAAGCAACTTGGATGGTGAACTTGGTCGTAGAGATCACATGGAAAAATCATGGAGCAATTACCATAAAGATAGACAACATGTCAGCTATTAATCTGGCGAAGAACCCAATAGCACATGGTTGAAGTAAGTACATCGAAATGAGGTTCCATTATCTTCGAGAGCAGGTAGCAGGTGAGAAGATGAATTTGGAACACTGCAGAACTGAGAATCAGATTGCAGACATCATGACGAAGGGAGTGCAAGTCGAAGTATTCAGAAAGCTAAGAGCCATGATGAACATAGATAGTTTAGAAACAATGAATTAGGTGGTGTGTTAAATTGTAATCCAATGTGTCGAAACTATGTGTCGAAAAGATTTGATTTGTTTTAGATTTAAATAGATTTAATTTAAGTCTAGAATAAATTAGATTTGATTTAGTAACAAAAAGATATTTTGGACTTTGGGCTTAGGGTGTAAGCTCAGTTATAAATAGAGGGAGTAACCCCTATTTTGTAAGCAAGTCATTCACAGTATTTTGGAGTTGCAAAGTGAATAAGAAAGTTTTCACAGTTTGTGAGCAGAGAGAAATTCTGCAGAAATTATTTGTCTTGTCTTCTTTTATTTGTTTGTCTTATAATTAAATTGTCATTGTGGTAGAAATTCATCATAGAATTTGGTGGATTTCTAACAACTCTTGTACCTATTTGTTTTTCTCTTAATATTTTGATTGTCACGAAGAGAAGTAGCTGCCACAATCTCACAAATACTGTCAATATTAACTGTCATTGAAGAAGAAGATGTTGATTTAAAAACAATGCTTTCATCATTTGATCTTTCATTATTTTCTTTGAGATAATTATTGTAACCCTTTGAACAGAGGTTGTTGTTTGAAGAAGAACCATAGAAACCACAACCATTGGCGCAAAGTGATGGAACCATGTTTCACTTAGTTGACATAAGAAAAATAAGATGTTTGCAAACTTGGAGAAAGGGAGAGTTTTATGGAGAAAAGATTTAAGCTTGAAATTGAATGATTGATTAGGTTGTGTTAATTTATAGGAGATAATTGCTAGATGATTGTAACTAATAATACCATATTTTAGGAAACTATTTGCCAAAAAATTAGGAATAATTTTTCTCTTACGATTGGAACAAGAAAAAATTTAATTAGGATTGAATCAAATAGAATATTGATTTGATCCAAATATACATTTAAAATATAATTCAATTATTTTATTTTAAATAAAGAATAAAAAAGGGTAGGTCTAATTTAATTTTTGAGAAAAAAAACGCAAGATTCAAGTAATTTCTAGGTTCTAAAAAAAAATTACCCGGGATAACTTAGTCCCTATCTTTGTTTACTTCTTATTTGATTTATAAAAAAATATAATAATAAAAAAAAATAAAAGAAGAGAAATGATGATAATTTATTAATTTTGATGGAAAGGAAAATAAAGAGGGGAGAAAATAAATATTTTTATTTATAAAATAACATACACGTCCTAAATAAAAAAATGATAAAGATATTTATAAAAAAATAATAATAAATTCAGTATATCCTAATTTTATGTAAATCCTTGATATGACAAACTATTTATAATTTTTGTTTTGTTAAATTAATGATTTTTATGTTCTTATGTTAAAAAGAATAATCATATATTTATGTTCTTAATTCTTTTTTGACATTAAACTCCTGAGATTAAAATTTTTATTTAGAAAATGTTTGATAAACACTATTTAAATTATCTTAAAATAATGTCATTAGAAATCACTATTTGCTAGACATAAGACTATGTTTCAAATGACAATTAGATTTATCCCCATGCAAAAATTATTCATAATAAATAGATAAATAGAGTAAAAATCTAAAATGAATATGATGATGGACATAAAGTATCCAATTAAATAAGCAGTTATATGTCTCATAATATATGTTTATATTTTTATTATTATGTATTCATGTTAATTTATTAATTTTATTAAATATTATATGTCTAAGTTATTTTAGGCATGTATCTATTTCAGATTACTTTTCAAGTTATGGATATTGTTTTCTATTACAGTTGTTTACTGGGGAGATCGTGGATCCACGAGGCAAGAGCTGTTACTTCAACTTTGCACCAGAAGCAAGCTTTGTTAATATCTCATTTATCCTCTTTCAGTGTTGTGGAAGCGGATGAAGCTGCTGTTGGAACTTAGTTCCAAGCTTTATCTATTGATAATGTGAGGAAACATGAGGATTCTATATCCTCATTTAAAGATGTTCAACAGGTAGTGCATAATGGCCATAGCAAGGTGTTGGGGCAGATTGTTGATCCGCTTATGAATAAGAATAGAGCTGGTTTGGGATTCTCTATGAAGAATAGTAAAGATGAGAATATGAAGCCGAATTATGCTTTGGGAAAATATCAAGACATCTTTTGGAGCGGAGGTTACTTTCATCCAACTGTTCCTAGGATCAATGCTATTCTGGAAGGAGAATCAGAGCAAGAGATGTCAAACTACGTGACACATGGAGTTAGAGTCCAAAACTGGATCACTAATGATGTTCCCTCTTGCATTCATATTTCAAAGTAATTTATGTTTGTTTATCTTTTCAAAAATCTTTCACTCTGCCCAAGGTGAAAGTATTGATATTGGATAGGTCGGCGCATGTGTTTGCAACAGAGGAAACGTTCTACGAAAAACCTTTGTATTATGATATCAAGCATTTTCTCCAGACTCAGAAATACCCGACTGGTGCGTCAAATAAAGATAAAAAAGACATTGAGAAGGTTGACAGGCAGCTTTTTCCTCAATAAAGATGTGATATACAAAAGAAATTATGACATGGTCTTGCTCAGATTCGTGGATAAACATGAAGCAGACATGTTGATGCATAAAATTCATGAAGCTTCCTTTGGCACTCATGCCAATGGATATTCAATGGCAAAGAAGATGCTTAGGACAGGTTACTATTGGCTGACAATGGAATTTGACTGTTATAAATTTCCAAAGAAGTGTCATAAGTGCCAGATTTACGCTGACAAAATTCATGTGCCTCCGACACTTCTCAATGTTATTTCTTTCCCGTGGCCTTTCCCTATGTGGGGTATTGACATAATTGGAATGATTGAACCTAAGGTGTCGAATGGAAATCGTTTTATCTTGGTGGCAATTGACTACTTCACCAAATGGGTGGAATCAGCTTCATATGCTAATGTTACTAAGCAGGTGGTAGTACGCTTTATCAAGAACAATCTTATATGTCGGTATGGTGTGCCAAACAGGATTATCACTGACAAAAGCTCGAATCTGAATAACAAGATGATTATAGAACTTTGTGGAGAATTCAAGATTATTCATCACAATTCATCTCCTTACAGGCTAAAGATGAATGAGACTGTTGAAGCTGCTAATAAAAACATCAAGAAGATCATCCAGGAAATGGTTGTTACCTATAAAGATTGGCATTAGATTCTCCCTTTTGATTTACATGGATATCGTACATCCGTCCACACTTCGACAGGGGTAACTCTGTTCTCTCTTGTGTATGGTATGGAATGAGAGAAAAATGATAGAAGAATCAGATAAGTATAAAGAGAAGAATAAGATGAGAATGAGAAAACAATGACATAAGTGGTAGTATATATAATGGTTTGTATAATGACTAGTTTGAATAATGACTAGTTTGAATAACAGCTAGTTTGAATAACGACTAGTTTGAAGAATATAAGTTTTATTATAATTTAAAGTGGTACTAATGACAATTTTACATAGGTGTTGATAATTTAAAGTAGTACTAATGACCATTTTACATAAGTGTTGATAAATTAAAGTGGTACTAATGACCATTTTACATAAGTCATACTTATTACGTCCCATTTTTTCTTCTTATTACAGTATTTTTCATGAAGATCTCGTTGAGTATCATTCATAGTAGAAGTGTCTTTCACGATGATATGTGTTGTACCCCAAAATTTGCCCTCTCATGTTTTCCAAAGTCTTCCCCCTGCATGGTTGATCACAAACCCTTGCCTAAGGAAAAAGAAAATTTTTGAGTGGTGCTTTAAGTACCTTTCGATTGGCATTCTGAAAGACCCTTCGATTGGTATTCTGAAAGAGCCTTTCAATTGGCATGGACAAGCACTTCGATTGGCATTATGGACAAGCACTTCGATTGGCATTCTGAAATACCCTTCGATTGGTATTCTGAATGAGCCTTTCGATTGGCATTATGGACAAGCACTTCGATTGGAATTATGTCAAGGCCTTCGATTGGCATTCTGAAAGACTCTTCGATTGGTATTCTGAAGGAGCCTTTCAATTGGCATTATGGACAAGCCCTTCGATTAGAATTCTGAAAGACCTTTTCGTTTGGCACCCTGGGCCAAGCCTTTCAATTGGCATGCCAAGGGATCCTTCGATTTAGCATTGTGTCAAGGCAGCTTCGACAGGCATGTTAACCATGTCCTTCGATTAGCATGAACAACACCTTTCGATTGGCCTATTAACAAAGCCTTTCGATTGGAATTTTAATTAGTACCCTTTGATTGCTATTTGGACCAGGGCCATTTGAAGAACTCCTTCCAGGCCATTTGAAATAGGCCATCAAGAGGGCACTCAAAAAACACGTCCAAGTACACTGAACATGAGAAAATGGCATGTTTCCCTTGCAAATATAGAAATGATTAAATGTTGATTGTGGATTTAATTCCTGAGTTAAAGGCCAAATTCTTGCATTTTATGTTCCTAAAGAGCTGATTCTACCAGAGTGACTCTGTTCAAATCAAGACCAATCGAAGAGCAGGGCCTGAAGGCATTCGAAAATCAAAAGCGTCCAGGTTCATTCAAGAGACATGAATATTTCAAAAAAGGAAATATCTTAATATTTTTGATTCTTGTCTCATGGCTTTAAAGGCTTGTTTAATGGGTTGTCTCTTGCCGTTACTAGACCCTCACACTCCTATAAATACAAGGGCCAGCATACAGTGCAAAGGGGGGGGAACAAAAACATTACAAAAATTATAGAACAGGAACGAACAGAAACAAAACAGGGGGGGGGGGGGGGGGAACACAAAACTCAGCAGAAACGGAAAAAACACCACGAAGACGGCCACACATACCTTGCCTTGCAAAAGCACCAGCCTGCCCCATGAAATTCTAGACTCCATTGCAGGTACCTTCCGTCCAAATCTAGGCGCCTCCAGTGGTATAATGTTCAATCTCACTTACTCTTAAAATTACTCATAATTGCATATTCATAGTTTTTTTTGTCATTACTTGTGAGCGATTTAACAAAGCATGTAAAAGCTGCAGTGTTCATAAGTTTGAACCCCCCCATGGATAAAGTTTCTTTCAAAGCAGGTTACATTTGAAATCCATGATCTTGTCTGTGACAAATTAAAACAAACCCAGACCCAGATTCAGCAGATTCAAATTGAGGAAGGATTCGAATTTGGAGGAGATTCGAATCAGAGGGCTAAAGTCCCCCCTGGACCTTTAACATTTGTCTCGTTTTGCAGGAAATATCTTCTCAGAATCCTGTTCAGAGTTTCAAAGCTTAGCAGCTTAGCTTCGAACTGGATCCAGGATTTCCAGATCGAAGGATGACATATCCAGATCGAACACCCCCAGAGTGCAGCCCCTCAGGCACCTTCGATCAAGCCTCTTCACTGGGTCGAAAGACAGCCCACACCTCTTTCGACCCAGGCCTCCAGAATTATACCTTTTTTTGATTTACTGCCTGTTTCCTTCGATTTCATTTGTTTTGACTATTTTATTTCTTTCTTTTAATCAACATAAAATTAATTAAATAAAAACCACAAAAAACATTAGGTTAGTTTTTTTTCTATTAAATTAACTTTGTCAATTAATCATTTAATTATCTTAACATTTTCTCAAAACTAAAATTAAGTAGATTTAGATCATTTTCCCAAAATAAAATAAAACAACAAAAAGATTTTATTCTTAGGATTTTTAGAGGTTATTTTCAGATTCGCGCGCGTTTATTTTATTGTAACTGCCTACTGGTTTGTAATAGCTTAACTAAGACTTTTACACTTTACTGCTTTATTCCCCCAATTTTGGACATGTAAATAATCCCCCTCCCCGAAGCCTTGTAATAGCGTAGGATTTACAATTCCGGCACTTTAAATTCATGTACATATATTAACTGTTTAGATGTATGCTAACTAGGATTGCATGACAAGATTAACCTTTAAATCAACCGTAGCTCACCATAACATGTACAAAGATAATATAAACTGAAAATTGACACACTCGCACATGCCACTCTTAGGGTACACCTCACTTGGTTGCCTCGAACGTGGTCATTGAGTATAGGATGTTTTAGAGGTCGCTCTCTTGTCCAAAGATCATAAAGTTGCCTCGAAACGGTTGCCTCAGATAAAATGATCTAAGACATTAGGGTTACCACTAAGGCGTCCTAACATTGCTTTAGTGACCGCACGTACCTTAAATCAAATTGACCCGAAAACTCCAACGACGGTGCTACCTACTCCTCAATAATGGGATAGCACTGTCTAAAGGACATTTGCACAGTTTAATTCCTTCTTGAGTAGGTAGATGTTCTTAAGTACTTGCTCTTTTGAAAACAAAAACAAAACTTTTCGCACTTACACTTCTTCAAAAAACAAAACTTTTGAAAACATAGTGAGCAAGTACCTAAGAGCCCGTGGATAACCACGGATAGAAAGGGTGCTAACACCTTCCCTTTCTATAATCTACCTCCCGAACCCGAGAAACATCTCGAAAAGGAATTTTTCTGTGCTTTTGTCCTTTCCTTGTTGGATAAAATAAAAGACGGTGGCAACTCTTGCTTAACGTGAAATTTTGCGAAAACAAACGCAAAACGCGAACCAGCATTCAAAAACAGTCAGTTCTATTCCCACCGATCACAGAACTGGCAACTCTGTTGG
This sequence comes from Vicia faba, assembly GCA_948472305.1. Taxonomy (NCBI): domain Eukaryota; kingdom Viridiplantae; phylum Streptophyta; class Magnoliopsida; order Fabales; family Fabaceae; genus Vicia; species Vicia faba. The sequence goes on along the minus strand of CATIWC010003189.1, from coordinate 52,729 downwards.
GGACATACTAATAAGTGGGGTGTAACTTAGTATTAGATCATTGTTACTTGCTTACCTTGATTTCTTTGTTTGCTTTACACTTGGTTCTATTGTTTGGGTTTGAAATCCTCCACCCGGATTTGGGAAATATTCATAGATAGCAATACGTTGTGGAAACTGTGCGGGGTATACCGACACGATTGAAGCAATAGCTATATTAGTGCGACATATTTGTGAGTACCGGTAGCCTTTGAGTCAATCAAAGAGTATACGGGGCCGCTGAGTGATGTCACTAAACACTAATGACCTAGAACCTTACTTGACCATCTTGGCCTTTTTTAGGGGTAGTGAGATGACTGACTTTGGTGCAGTCCGAAGTTGGTAGATACTCGATACTACACTCATTGAGGATTGTTTTCTTGGAATATTTTGGTCGCTAGTAAGTGGCTAAACCAAAACGATGAACATAGAAAATAATCCAATGATATTGAGCTCCTTAGAACCCGATTACTATTTATAGGACAGGTTTTGAGCCAACTACACTCAAGAGGGTACTTACCTATGAAACCTCATGCCAGCCTAAACTTAAGGCTATATGTGTGACTTGTGTGCCTTCAAACTTGAACTACTTGCACATTCTTGGTATCTGACAACATGGGTTCCTTGCAGGTTTTGTTTACAGTCCTTATCCAATAATCTGGATTTACTGCAGGGCTTACTTACATCACCTCACACTTTTGCTTAAACGCATAACATACACATCATAATATCATGCCTTAACATTTCTTTAACTATTTCAAGGATCTCAAGGGTCTGTGAAGCAGGTTATGGTAAATCAAATGGCTAGCAAGGGGCAAAGGGGATTTATTTTCCTCTAGCCAATGTCGTATAGAGATCAAAACATGATAGGTTGAGTCAGGGGCTATGACCCACTCGATATGGTGAGATTCAGATTCTAACAGTTTCTTGTTTACCCCGCGAGATCCTTGAAAACATTTCATACATATATCATACATATCATTGCATAACAGTTCTCCCAGTACAGGTCTCTTATCTTCTTTGCTGTTTATTTCAGCAATCATCATGTCTACTGAACCTTCAACCGAGCAAGCTATCAAGGCCCTCCAGGCCCAGAATGCCCAATTTCAAGAGTTGGTCATGAGCCTAGCTAAGGGTCAGCAGGACTTGAAAACCTTGATTCTGAAAGAGAGGAAGAAGAAGAAGAAGAGGACTTTCCTGTTCAACACTGGACGCAGGTTTGGAAACGGGCTGCAGAATGAAGTTGACCTGACCACCTCATCTAGAGGGAAAGACAGTCCACAAGAAAGGAGGGCTCCTAGCCCTGAAGTCTCCGACAACGAGACAGACTATGATGAAGAACAGTATCCTCCTGCTGAGGATAAGTACAAACAACTGGAAGACCGTTTGAACGCTATGGAGACACAGAAGGTGCCTGGTCTAGACTTCGGAGATCTGGATCTATCTTCTTGGGTGGTGATTCCCCCTAAGTTCAAGGCACCTGTCTTTGCCATGTATGACGGAGCTTCCTGTCCCAAGCTGCACCTCCGGTCATATGTGAGGAAGATCCAACCTTACACTGCTGATAAGAACTTGTGGATCCATTTCTTTCAAGACAGTCTTTCAGGGACTCAGCTTGAGTGGTTCTATCAGTTGGACGGAGCCAGTATCCGCAGTTGGAAGGATTTGGCTACTGCGTTCTATAGGCAGTTTCAGTATAACTTCGACTTCGCTCCTACGCGTACCCAACTCTAGGGTATGTCAATAGGGACGGGTGAAGGATTTAAAGAGTATGCTAAAAAATGGAGAGACCTTTCCGGAAGGGTGCAACCACCTTTAGCTTATCGTGAACTTGTTGATATGTTTTTAGGGACCCTGTCTGGTCCATTCTTTAACCACTTGATCGGAAGCTCTTCAGCCGGGTTCACCGAGCTAATACTGACCGGCGAAAGGGTCGAAGCTGGCATCAAAAGTGGGAAGATTCAAGAAGCTACACCTTCTGATGCCCAGAAAAATCCCTACAATGGGAAGAAAGAGTCCAATGTTGTGTATGGTCAAAAGAGTCGTCATGACCAACACGTAGGAGGAATCTTGATCTCTAATCCTACGCCTGCTCAACAAAGACAGGGGCATCAGCTTAAGGAGGTCATGCCTAAAAGACAATTCACTAAGATCAACATGTCATTGGGTCAAGCGCTACAACACATGTTGAAGGCAGAGCTGATTACGTTAAAGCCTCCTCTCCGGAACCCAAATACTTCCGCTCCTACCTATCATCCCAATGAAAGGTGTGCATACCACTCTGACAGTCTGGGACATGACACAAACAACAGTTGGGCCCTGAAGAACAAGGTCCAAGACATGATTGATGCCAAGGATATCAAGTTTGACCCTCCGGAGACTCCAAACATAATCATTGCTCCTATGATGAATCATTGAAAGCTTTTGTTCATTTGAATTTTCAAGTTGTAATCTCTTTGTTATTCAAACAATTATCTATTAATGCCAAACTTTGTTTCATTAATGCATTGCATATGTTTGTCTTGATTTGATCCAATCATTTTAATTACATTTAAATTATGCTTTTTACTCACTTTATGACATTCAACTCTTGCTAAAAGTTACAATCCTTTAGAGGGAGGATGACGAAACAATGCCATAATCTCATACAGTATGCTTTTGGACAGGCCGTGCTGACGATGTACATGCATTTCTTTCAAATCCTAAACACTGGAGTTATAAGGAAGATAATCCCTAGTAAACCCCTTAGAGCCAAAGAAGTAGGAGTTTTCTGTTTTAAACACAAATTGAAACCTTTAATTTAAACCTGGGGCAGGGTAGTCTCTCAGTTAATTCAAAAAGATGGGCATTGAGGTCGCAAAACTCTCAGTTCATAATACAACGAACAACATCAAAAGCATTCCTCTGGAATCAAAAGACAGTGGTGGTTCCTTATCTCATAGGCAGTCAATCTCTCAAAAGAGATTAACCCACTGAGCCAAAACCTATAAAGGAGGCTCAAGAAATTTGGGGCATCCCGCTGACTGTAATCTCGAAAACAGGAACAGTCAGGCAAAAATTAGGGATAACAAATCAAAAGAACAAGGTCATTACAAATCCTCGACAACATGAAAAATGTTGCAAAAAAAAATGATGACTGCCTTCAAAAATCCAACTTGTGTGAACCATCACCAAAACGTCATTCCAAATTCGAATAGAGTTCGACGCACAATTAACTGAGTTTAGGATTGAAGAACATCACGAAGAGCGGGTGGGTACAAATATACTTTGAGCCTTTATCATTTGTTTCTTAAAACGTGAACCAAGCCACTTTACAACCCTTCAAAGTTCCTAATTGAAGCATGGGTTAGTTCAAAAGCATACTATTACAAAAGGTATCCTGACTCTTGTAAGGCTTTGCCCTAAATCTTGTGTTGAATTTGTCTTATAAGAAGTTTTCTGCTAAAAAACGCATTTTTCAAAACTTTGAGACAAGCATAAACTTTGCATTATTTGAATATCATTGTTTGCATTTGGCTATTTGTTTGACAGCGGAGAAATCCACACAACGAATATCCGATGAACGAAATCCCTCTCAGTGAACAAAATCACTTCAAAAAGGATGACACTTCCATTGACAAATCTCCTATCACCAAGGGGACTTGACATGTCACTATCTAGCACACCTGGGGTAGTCCAGTCAAGATTTCAAGAAATCTCTGAAGAAGTGCAGAATAACCAGGGACAAGTCTCCATCTCCGTCACTTGGGGCATTGAACATCAATCTCAGTGAAGGGTTACGTACAATTAAACATTTTCTGGCAATGTCACAAACACATGCTACTAGGGGCAATGACAAATCTCCCCAAAATCCTTCTCATAGGATGACTCCCAGCAAGGGTTTAATCTCTGAAGACCTTTCCCCAACTGAATCAGCCTTAAGAATCCTCGAGGACTTCCCCCAACGAAGATGTCACCTCTCTAGCAGACTGACGACAAGGTTTATTTCCCCAACAACGCCAGGATTCCCCAGCTTGAGTTTGCCTCTCCGACTACTACAAATCAAAGGACCACAACTCCTCTTCCCCAGTAGACTACTCTACAATCCCCAGCAAGTTACTGCGAAACATGGACCCGACCAGATATCAGTTCAACTTCGACTCCCCATTAGAGAAACGGACGACTAAGACTCCTAAACTCTTTTCCCAAGCAAAAATAAACATACTCCCCACAGAGTTTTCAATATCCCCCAGCGGAGTTCTCCTCAAACAACAAAGCAGGGATCCCCGGTGGAAACGTTTTGAGCAAAGTCCAAGACAAAATTACACTTCAACAACATTCATAACATATGCATACAAAATACATATAACACAAATCTCATTTTATTTTGAGAACATCATTACACAATGCATACATCATGACATTGCATACAACTAACTCTTTATATTTTCAGGAAAGATCAATAAACAGGCAAAGATCATCATCTTCTGAGATCCCTTCTAGAGACAGTTCAGATGCGACCCAGATATGGCTGACATTCTGATACTTATTCCAGATCCCTTCTAGAGACAGTTCAGATGTGACCCTGATATGGCTGACATTCTGATACTTATTCCAGACTCCTTCTAGAGACAGTTCAGATGCGACCCAGATATGGCTGACATTCTGATACTTATTCCAGATTCCTTCTAGAGACAGTTCAGATGCGGTCCAGATATGGATGACATTCTGACACTTATTCCAGATCCCTTCTAGATATAGTCCAGATACGATCCAGATTCAGATGTCATTCTGTCACTCATTCAAAATACAGTCCAGATATGATCCAGATTCGGATGTCATTTTATCACTCATTCAAAATACAGTCCATATACGATCAAGATTCGGATGTCATTCTGTCACTCATTCAAATTACAGTCCAGATACGATCCAGATTCGGATGTCATTCTGTCACTCATTCAAATTACAGTCCAGATACGATCCAGATTCAGATGTCATTTTGTCACTCATTCAAAATACAGTCCAGATACGATCCATATTCGGATGTCATTCTGTCACTCATTCAAATTACAGTCCAGATACGATCCAGATTCGGGTGTCATTCTGTCACTCATTTCAAATTATCGTCCAGATACGATCCATATTCAGATGTCATTTTGTCACTCATTCAAATACATTTCATATACGCTCCAGATGCAGACGCAATTCTGACAATCATCCAGACTCAACTCCATTCTCCAGCAGCTCCGGGATTTATTTTCCCAGCTAAAACATCACACTTCCATACATCATAATACATGCATGTACACATCATATGGATACAATCTCATTTATTTTGAGAACATCATTACTTGATCCATATCATGCATTGCATATGACTGACCTTTACCTTTCAGGAAAGATGCAGTTAAATTCCTAATTAAGTCAATGGAGACAAAATCAGTTAAATCGATTCCTAAAGATTTTTCTGAGGCGAAGCATGTCAATGGAGACAAAATTAGTTAAATCGATTCCTAAAGATTTTTCTGAAGCAAAGCCAGTCAATGGAGACAAAATCAGTTAAATCGATTCCTAAAGATTTTTCTGAGGCGAAGCATGTCAATGGAGACAAAATCAGTTAAATCGATTCCTAAAGATTTTTCTGAGGCCAACCAGTCAATAGAGAAAAATCAGTTAAATCGATTTCTAAATATTTTTCTAAGGCGAAACCAGTCAATGGAGACTGTGATCGGTGGAAATAGAACTGACTGTTTTGAAATGATGGTTCGCGAAATGTCGCGGTAAGCAAGAGTCGCCACCGTCTTTTATTTTCTCCAACAAGGAAAGGACAAAAGCACAACAAAATTCCTTTTCGAGATGTTTCTCGGGTTCGGGAGGTAGATTATAGAAAGGGAAGGTGTTAGCACCCTTTCTATCTATGGTTATCCACGGGCTCTTAGGTACTTGCTCACTATGTTTTCAAAAGATTTTGATTTTCTTGTGTTTGTGGGTTTTGAAAAAGTTTATTTGAAAACGTCAATTTGACTCTTGTATCAGTCCTCAAGAGTGTATGATATGTTGCTTGAAAAACTTTTGTCAGAAAAGTGTAGGTGCGAAAAGTATTTTGTTTTGAAAGAGCAAGTACCTGAGAACCTCTACCTACTCAAAAGAAATTAAGCTGTGTAAATGTCCTTTAGACAGTACTATCCCACTATTGAGAAGTAGGTAGCCCCGTCGTTGGAGTTTCGGGTCAATTCAATTATAGGGACATGTGTGGTCACCAAAGCAATAGTAGGACGCCTTAGCGGTAACCCTAATGTCCTAGATCCTTTTTATCCGAGGCAACCGTTTCGAGGCAAATTGGATCTTTAGACAGGAGGGTGACCTCTAAAACACCCTATACTCAATGACCACGTCGAAGCAACCAAGTGAGGCGTACCCTAGGAGTGGCATGTGCGAGTGTGTCAGGATTCAGTTAAATTATCTTTGCACATGTTGTAGTGAGCTACGATTGATTTTAATTTCAGAGATAAGTCTTGTCATGCATAGCCTAATTAACATACATCTAGCAGTTAATAGTTGTGCGGAAAGTAAATCTACGCTATTACAAGGCGTCGGGTATTTACATCGCCAAAAACAAACCCTTGGAAAAGTAAATTGCGGAAAATAAAGGAAAGCGACAAAAAGAGTCATAATTAAAGCTATTACATCCTCGGAGCAAGTACATAAATATGGATCAAAAATCAATAAAAACAAACATACGCGCGAGAGAAAATTGGATCAGAGAAGTTCTTAGGGTTTTGACCCTTTTTTGAGAAAGAAAGAAGTTTTTGATTATTTGGCATTTAACTAAATTAATCCTAAGCTAATTAATTAATAAAAGAAATATTTTTTTGAGTTTTTTATGTTTTAAGGAAATAAAATAAAAATAAAAAGAGATTAAAATTGTCAAAAACCTAATTCTACATGGATTTTAAATTATTGAAAAAAATCAAATTTAACCTAATTAACTAAATTAATTTATGTTAGTATTTATTTACAAAAATAACTAATTAAAGGGTGAAATTGATTTTAATAAATAATAATAAAAAATATTATATTTTAGTTTTCTGATTTTATTATGAAAAAATTAATTGAGTTAATTAAATAATAATAATAATAATAATTAATAGTAAAATAATTAAATGGAAATTATAAAAGAAGAAAAAAAATGAAATAATGAACCAGGGGGGTGCTGGCCCAATTAGGAGGTACGTTTGGAATTTTCAGGCCCATTTGTACTCAAGCTTGCTTTGACTTTGGTGATCATCCAGGGCGTGTGTTGACTGGGAGTACAATGGTCATCCAGCTTTGGCCACTAGATCTATGCTGGAAGACACCTGGCGCGTGGATATTTGAGGTACATGGTAGACCCCCCTTTGGAACCTGCATATGATCATGTGAAGAAAAATAGAAACAAATGTTTTGGGGGACCTGGTATTCGAACCCAGGTCCCAATAGCCTTTCCACCCACCTGCTTGCCAATCCAACTAACGCGTTCATTCAATATAGGAATAGCAAATAAATATAATATGTAAAACTCAATTAATATGCTGAAACTATGAAAAAACGCGCTAAGATTTAAATTGGCCAACCATACGTTAACACGTCCTCATCTTCTTCCTTCGTTCTGCTTAAAAACATATTAGATAGCGGGGGTTTTTAACCCCCACAATGTGATACGAGGAAAAATAGCGACTAGAGCCATGGTTTATATAAATATTTCGCGAGGGTTCAATCGTGTTCGTCTGGTTCTCACGAATCCAACCATGTGCCTTACAAGTCTTAATTTTTCCTGGTTTAGGAATCCCCAATTTCAAAGCTTAGGAACCCTAGAAATCGCCCATGGTATCTTTGGATTTAGGGAGTTTCAGTTCAATTAACTTACACTATTAGCTTCATATGGTCCCTATCAATGCAAAACAACCAAGAAAATATGTTAAATGCGCATGAATTGGACAATACGATTTCGAAAAAAAGCTTCAAACCGTGGTTCTGTATCTTGTGATTCTTTGAGCTTTAGCGTGTGAATTCAATTGCCACACATTCCTGAGAACTCCTGCAAGGTATTAGAATAAATAAAATGCCTTGAATTAGCCTGGAATGTGAAAATCAGTTTTGAGTTTTTCTTGAATTTTCTTGAATTGCTATGGTGTTTTTCTGCAGCTTTCTCATGTATCTTGAGTTAGGGTTTACTTGCATATTCACTACAAGAAAAATGATAGATTGGGACGGTTATTTTGGCTGATTACGACGGTTAAAACCGTCGCAATTTACAATCTACGACGGTAGAAGTACCGTCGCAGAATCGTGCGTCCCCAGCCTATTTCGCGACGGTTGCAAAAACTGTCACGCACAACAGATAGCGACGGTTATATACCGTCGTGAATTTGACTTTATTTTTTGTTTTTGTTGTTGTTTGCGACGGTTATTCTACCGCCGTAGGTTAGAAATTGCGGCGGTTTTAACCGTCGTAATCTGATTTATAAATTTCAAATAATATTTTTATTTAAATTATTATTTAGTAAAATAATTTTAAATATAATATTATTTTACTATAATATTTTACTATTATATTTAAATTATTATTTACTTTAATATTTTTTTATTTATAGTATTTTTATTTTATTTTCTATCACTTTTCAACATAATAAAGTTAATTACAATAAAAACATTTAATATCAAATAATCATCAATAATATCAAAAAAATGTGATCAAAGGTAAAAAGAAGTGCAAATTTTACCAATAAACAAGAAAAATTCAAATATCATCAAAGGCCAAATTTCATTTTAATATTTACATTGGTTTGCTACAACTTGAGAGAATTACAAAAAATCTTCTATGAGTCTTCAACGATTTCACTTCTAAAACTTCAACAATTCGTTCTGCACACATCCGAAACTCTTCTCAGAACTTCTCTCCAAAACTCACTCTCTAACTGCTTCTCTACACAAAATCATTTTCATCAACAAGTCCGAATCGGCTTCTCAACAACGATAATCAACATCACGCATACTTCATCAAAACTGATTATGGTAAGAAGTTAAAGTAAGAAGTTACTGTTGGATTGCTCATCTCTTCGCATAGAAAAGTGCAGAATCATCTGAGATTCATGGTCATTTCAAGATTTCTTCCCAACTAAAATCACACCTTTAGATATTATATATATGTAATTTAGATATTATATATATCTTCAAGCAAACAAGGTAGTCATCATCCTAACTGGGATAATTCCAGTCTATTAATACATAAAACTTAAGTTAAGAAAAAGGTGGGAACCATGAAATGCAAATTTGACAATTAGAATTCACAATAATTCCAAGAAAAACAAAGCATCAACCACCTTAATGCTTCAAGGAGATCTAGAGTATGTTAGACGAACGAACACCCACATAGACTTCAACTTCTTCAACGGCGTAGGAATGAAGAAAACGAAGAAGAGGAGAGAATTACAGATTGGAGAAATGGTTGTCAAATTTTTAGACCGACCTAGCAAATCACAATATCGAACAGGCCTTTTGTAATTGAGTCACGACACGTCCTGAAGTACCAGATTCAACTCGTGTGCAGATTTTGCAATTGATCCTCCTCTTCTACAGATGAAAGGACAACAAATAATATGGAAATTAACATGAGAAATTCTAAATCCAGTTAGAGTCACGACACGTCCTGAAGTACCAGATTCAACTCGTGTGCAGATTTTGCAATTGATCCTCCTCTTCTACAGATGAAAGGACAACAAATAATATGGAAATTAACATGAGAAATTCTAAATCATCCCAATACATAATTTCCTGATTACTTTTAGCACAAAAACTCTTTTTTTTAACTTCCAAAATCTATATTTATATGTAAAGCTGAAACCAATTTTAGTGTAGGCTTTTTTCTCTCAATTCTACCATTTATTTAAATTAACATGAATTTAAGCAAACCATTTGTAAATTAAAAAGTAATTAGCATTACTCATCTAGCAGCACCAGAATCGAATAAAACAAAAGGAAAATTCTTCTTTTAATAAAAGACAAACCAATAAACTTAAACATGTACCTCATTAGAGAAGGTAGGAAACGTTTGACTTTTTCGAGCTCTATAAAGCAGAGGTTGCAACGCTCTAGCCTGGATCATATTAACAATCAAAAATGAAATTGTGTAATGGAATATATAAAAGGTAAAATAAAATAAGTCAGGAATGTGGACCTGTTCTCTGCTTCAATATCAACACCAACAGAGGGTTTAGCTGATAGCGTTGAATAGATTACTGAACCAAATACTCTGACCAGGTTCAATAACATTTCCACGGATATAGATAGATGTCTACAATATATGATACGAAAATAGTCAACATAGAAACTAAATCTATAAAATATGCATTGAAATTTCCCATGCTCATCAATTTAGTCAACTTATTATTTACTAATGTAATCCTCAATTTAGTCTTGAAATTGTATTGTAGAGTTAGGCAATTAGGGCCACAAATTTAACAAAATTGCAAAATAACCTATGATATCGAAAATTATCAATCACTTCCAAACTATGTTCCAAACAATTTTAGAAACTAAATTGACTTCCCAAAATAAAACAATGTAATCAAGAATTTTCACTTGTAGAAATCATTTAAAATTATGGTTAATTCTTGGGATTGTCTTATACATAGAATTTTGAGGGCTAAATTGGAGTTCACCCAATATACTCAACACAAAAATACTGCAGCTGGAAATTTTTATGGGCAAACAAAAGTCAAGTAATGTTTTGATAGCTAATCCAAACATGAAACCCCAAGATATCTTGCATTGCAAGTGATTACTTGCATAAATTTATAAGAAAAACAATGAAACATGTTAAGCCAAAATATACAAAAGACAATGATTTTCGCAACAATTGAGACAAATGAATTAATAAAGGCAGATGAAAAATTATGTCAAACAAGAAACAGAAAGATACATCACTTACCTATCCATTTCACTTTGTAAAAGGTCACTTAGAAGTGGCAGAAGACTTGTACACAAGTCAAGTGTGACCATATCAATTTTCTCCATTATAATGCTAACAATATCAGCAATCACCTGGAATAAATACAATTAAATCAAAGTATTGTTAGAACTCAATATGCCATAAAAGAGAACACGCAAAATCGAAGTTGTAACTGAAAACAAGCAGCTCAAAATGCTTACAGCGTGATCAGCCATCTTTGCCATTGTGTTGATGACTTCTGTAACATCATTTCTTTCCCAACGTCCGAAGACCACCTGAAATACAATGATTTCGAAATTCATCAAATCTACCACTGGTAGTAGACTTCACTCGATGACAAAAATTTCTTTCAAATTGGTCTATAGAGAAGATTTTTTCTGTTAAAAGGGTGTTTTTGTACAAGAAATGTTATCATTTTGCGGGTTGAGGAAAATCCTTTAGAGGTAAATATTTAGCAATTCCTTTTTAAGCTATAAAGTGGTCTTTTAACCTTATTTGTCGTACTTGGCTAACAGAAATTTTAGAAGGGCTTTTTAATTAGATAAACATTTATTGACAAATATTACTTTGAAGACATGTTTTAGGCTTGAGCACACCAGTTTGTTTGTGGTATACAAGAAGAGAACAATGTACGAAATAGAAAATTGGAGATTAGGTTTTCCATTAGGGTTAACCCAATCAGTGCAAGCCTTCCAATGATTGTCCATTAATCCAGTTAGCATCACTGGTTTGTTCTTCTCCCTTTTACCTTACGGAAAAGTGTCATTCAAAAGCAATGACAGCATCAGACACGGTGCCACACCATGTTCCTCAGATGCCAATTGAATGAAGCCTCTGTTTGATTCTGCTTCTAACGCGGTTGCATAATTTGCAGTATCAAGCCTGATCAGTTCCAAACACTCAACAGAAGCCAGAAAAACCTCTGAAGAACACCTCTCCGCAACACAATTGAATCTCTTAATAGATGAACTAACTAACAACACATAAACAATGATGCAGACTTCAATCACACCTTTTTTTTTCAATTTCACCGCACCAACACAGTTCATTTTCAATATATAACAATCATATAATCATTATAAGTTTAAACAAAAGAAACTAACCAAAACCACTCCAAGTAAACCCTATCTTCATTCTAGAAAGAATACTGATCCTTCCATAATCATTTTTTCAGCACAAACATTAGAATTGGATATTAAAGCAATTAGGTCAAAAACAATAAATCAAGAAAACAAAAGAACGGCGAGCTACTCACTTCCGAAGGTGTCGTTGGCCATACAAAGGTACGCGAGGCCATCGGATCGGAGTATGTGGAAGATATATTTATCTTGAGAGAAGCAAAGTCTGGAATCCGATTCGGTAGGAAGCTTCTCGAGTAACCGACGAGCGACGGCGCCTGTGTTGCCGGTGACGGCACTGAACTCCGCCAGAACCACCGTGCCTCTGGCAACCAAGGCATACACGACATATGAAATCCCAAATCTTATTTTTTCTGTTATTCTCTTATCATAAGTATAAATGAGGAGATAATGTTGATTGGGAATAGAAAGGTTGGAGATGGATCTTGCTTCTAGTGGACCGAGATGTTCTACCTTTTCCTAAGGCCCTTCACTTTTTTTGGTATTTTTTTGGTATTTTTAACTTTTTTACTGCGACGGGTGTTTTACCGTCGTGCCCATGAGAATTTTTAAAGGTTTTGGGTGCGACGGTTGTTTTACCGTCGTGAAATGAATTTTAGGACGGATAATTTTACCGTCGTGAAAGGTTTAAGGGTGCGACGGGTGCTTTACCGTCGTGATATGCCTTTTAGGACGGTTAATTTTACCGTCGTGACTAGTTGTTGGTGAAAAATCAATGTTAAAAGTGTTAAATGGGGGCCGACGGTTGTTTTACCGTCGTAATAATAATATTATGATGGTTAAATATACCATCGCAAAATAAATATTAGGGACGGTTGGTGTCAACCGTCGTAAAAACTGTCTCTATATGTCAATTACGACAGTTATCACATAACTGTCGCAATTTTTGTGTCGTTAAACACTAATTTTCTTGTAGTGATTGTGATCGGTGGAAATAGAACTTATTGTTTAAAGCTGGATCGTGTATGTCGCGGTAAGCAAGAGTCGCCACCGTCTTTTATGTTCTCCAACATGGAAAGGACAAAAGCACAACAAAATTCCTTATTGAGAATGTCTCTCGGTTCGGGAGGTAGATTATAGAAAGGGAAGGTGTTATCACCCTTTCTATCCATGGTTATCCATGGGCTCTTAGGTACTTGCTCTTATGTTTTCAAAAGATGTTTGCTTTTCAAATGTGAGTGGGTTTGAAAAAGTTTCGTTTTTGAAAGATTTCTAAGTGACTCTTGTATCGGTCCTCAAGAGTGTTTGAAAAATTTGTTTTGAAAACTTCTGAAAGTGTCAGTGTGAAAAGATTGTTTTGTTTGTTTTTTAGAGAGCAAGTACCCATGATTCATCTACCTACCCTAAGGAATTAGGCTGTGTAAGAGTCCATTAGATAATGCCATCCCACCATTGAGAGGTAGGTAGCACCACCGTTGGAGGTGTTCGGGTCAATTCGATTGAGGGACAGTGTGGTCACCGAAGCAATAGTAGGACACCTTAGAAGTAACCCTAATGTACTAGATCCTTTTTATCCGAGGCAACCGTTTTGAGGCAACTGGATCTTTAGACAGGAGGGCGACCTCTAAGACACCCTATACTTGACGACCACGTTCGAGGCAACCAATGAGGCGTACCCTAGGAGTGGCAGGTGCTTGTGTGTTGTTTTCATGTTATATTATCTTGTACATGTATTATGGTGATCTACGAGTTGTTTTTAATTTTCATAAAAGTCTTGCATGTATATTAACAGTTAAGAGTGCGGAAAATAAAGTACGGAAAGGGAAAAGCTACGCTATTACAAGGCGCGGGTCTATACATCGCCAAAAAAACAAAGACCTGTTTTTGATAAAGTGCGAAAAATAAAGAAAGCAATAAACCTAATTACTATTACATCCTTGGGAGCAGTTACATAATAATCAAATAAGAAAATAATCCGCAAATAGAAATTAAACTGGACATCCTTAGGGTTTTGACCCTTTTGAGAAATTATGAGCTTTTTTGTCCTTTTGCATTAAATTAAAATTAAACCTAGTACTAATTATTTAATTATTTACAAGAAAGATATTTTTTGTGTTTTTTTTGTATTTAATGAAAATAAAATAAATTAAATGTCAAAAGAAAACCCTAGTTCTAAGTTTATTTTAATTATTAATAAAATGTTAAAGTTAACCTAATTTAAACTAATTAATTAATTTACATTTGGATGTACAAAAATAATAATAATTAATAATGATGATAATAAGAAAATGATTAAAAATGTCAAAAACCTAATTCTATATAATTTTTATTTATTGAGAAAAAGGTTAAAATTAAAACCTAAATTAAGATAAGTTAATTATTAGTATTTATTTACAAAAAAATAATAGTTAATGAATTTAATAAATAATAAAATTATATTTACAATTTTGATTTCTGAATTTATTAGGAAAAATTAATTTGTTGTGAATTAATAATAATAATTAAAACAATTAAAAGAATTAAAAGAAAAGAAAATAAAAGTTACAAACCAAAGGGGGTAAGTTGGCCCATATGGAGGTTTTTGTGAGGAATTCTGGCCCAAGAAGACTCTAAGCCTGGTTGACTTTCCTGGTTGCCTGTACGTGCATTGACTGAGGAATATGGTATTCCTCCTCTCCTGGCCTTTGGATGGCTGATGGGAACACATGACACACTGGTACATGAGACCTATGGTGGAACTTTGGATGAATGCTGCATTGGAACACGTTATGAAAAATATTAACAATTATATGGGGGACCTGGGAATCGAACCCAGGTCCCAGTACTCTTTGCCTTAGTGCCTTTGCCAGTTGGACTATGATGCGCGTTTGTTAATCTAATGGACAACAAATATTATATACAAAAAACAAACATTATGACATAAAACAAAAATAACGCACGCCATATTTGAATCTCCCAACCACATGTTGCCACATCCTTCGTCTTCATCCTGAACCCTGTAAAAAGAAAGCAATTAGCGGGGGTTTTAAACCCCCACAAACTGGAAACATCAAAAATAGCGATTAGGCACACAAGCAATATAAAAAGGGCGCGAGGGTTGGGTTGAATTCGTCTGGCCTTGACGAATTCAACCATGCACGTTTCAAGGTCCAATTGTTTTGTATGTGCAAAGCCCTAATTTAACAACTTCGAAACCATAGATGTCTCCCATGGTGGTTTTCGATTCAGAGTGCTACAATCAAATTGGATTATACCAATAGCTTCAGAATGTCCCTATTAACATAAATCAATCCAAAAAAATGGTTAAAAACGCATGAATCATGATATGCAATTATGAAAAAATGTCCAAACCGTGGGACTTGTATTCTTTGATTGTTTGAGCTATGAAGCTGGAAATTGCTTGCAATACGTTCAAGGAAACCTCTGCAATGGATTAGAATCAACAAATTCTCTTGAATCAGCCTGGAAGTTAGAAAACAGTTTTGAATTTTTTTCACTTTTTTCAATATTGCATAGGGTGTTCTTGCAGCAGTTTCACGTGTAGGGATTCAGGGTTTGCTTCAGTACATATAGCACAATAGAATTAGGGTAAATCTTGGCCCAACAATCCATGGCATTATGGTTTGAATGTGTGATTGCCAATCAAATCTTTTTCAATCTTTTTCTTTGATAAAACCTTGCCAATCATGGAGATTTTGAGGTCTTTGATATGTACACGAATTTCCAGCTTCCCCTAGCTTTATTTGCTTCACAAATGATTTAAAAAATCATATCTTTTGAATTTTTCTACAATTAAAATCAATTAAATGAATTAATATTAATAAAAATTCAATTAATTAATAAAAAATAAGAAAATAAATCACTTTAAGTTCAGTGGGTCGTGCATAGGCCTTGGGCAAAGATTGAAGAAGGAATTTGAGGCCCATTAGCAAAAATGAAGTGTTTTAGGAAAAGTTGACTTTTGCAAATTCCCAAAAATTTCCCAACTTCTCCATTGCATAGCTTGCTCAATTTTGAAGCTATGAACATGTTCTTGGACATTTTGGAAAGGTCTTGAAGTCCTCTAACCAATGCCTTTGGTCCCATGTCATTTTGATTTACCAATCTCAAGTTATGGTCTTTGACTTAAAGTGCCTTTTTGTTGACTTTTGATAATGACCTATAATGTAGAAATTGATAACTTTTTGTGAGAGCATTTCTTGGACTTGGAGTGTGAATATGAGTTGTAGGAAATGTCATCCCCTTCAAAATGAGCATTGGATGGGATTTTTCTGATGAACCATGAAAAAGTTATGCCTTGGTCAAGTTACAGTTTACTTTTCAACTGTCCAAAAATAGAAACTTTTTGCATCTTGATGATTTTTGAGCTATGCTTGTGGAATCATGATCAAGAATTGATCAAATTATGATTGTGGCTTCAAAATAAGATGTTGACCAAAATTTTTGACTTTTTACTGTCAAATGACCATTTTACCCCTACAGTTGACTGTGAAGCAATTAGGGCTTTTGACTGTGCAACTTGATATTGTGAGTCTTGAAACTTGACATATGGATGTTTGACAATGTATATAGGCATATGGGACTTGATTGGACCCTTGGAAACCTCAACTTCCTTGCAAGAACCAAAACCCTAACTTTGACTGTTTTAGGAGGCAATTGGACTGTGCAACCCTTGAGAGATTTTGAACCATTTGGAGGTTGATCTTGACAAATCTTGAAGAATATGGGAGGGAAAATTTTGGGGTACAACACATATATATAGAGGAATGGAATTAGGTCAAAATCTTGAGCAAGAATCCATTGCAATGATGATTGAATATTTGATTGAAAATCAAATCTTTTTGCGTTTTCATGATTGATCAAAGCTGCCAATTTTGGAGATTTTGCATCTTTGACTTGGTGCACGAAATTTCCAGCCTTTTTAGGTCATATTTGCTTCACAAAAAGATTGAAAAAATCAAATCTTCTATTTTCCTACAATTTAAATTAATTAAATGAATTAATATCAATTAAAAATCCAATTAATTAATAAAAAATAAGAAAATAAATTCAATTAAACTTGATGGGTCGTGCATAGGTCATGGATGAAGTCTCAAGAAGAGATTTGAGGCCCATTAGCGAAAATAAGGTGTTTTGAGCAAAGTTGACTTTTGCAAATTCATGAAAATTGCCAAACTTCTCCAATGCATATCTTGCTCAATTTTGATCATATGACCATGTTCTTGGACATTTTGGAAAGGTCTTGAAGTCCTCTAACCAATGCTCTTGATCCCATGTCATATGGATTTACCAATCTCAAGTTATGGTCTTTGACTTAAAGTGCACTTTTGTTGACTTTTGAATTTGACCTATAATGTAGAAATTGATAACTTTTTGTGAGAGCATTTCTTGGACTTGGAGTGTGAATATGGATTATAGGAAATGTCATCCCCTTAAAAATGAGCATTGGATGGGATTTTTCTGATGAACCATGAAAAAGTTATGCCCTGGTCAAGATACAGTTGACTTTTCTACTATCCAAAAATAGTAACTTTTGCATCTTGATGATTTTTGAGCCATTCTTGTGGAATCATGATCAAGACTTGATCAAATGATTATTGTGGACTCAAAATGAGATGTTGACCAAAAATTCTGACTTTTGACTGCAAAATGACCATTTTACCCCTGGCAGTTGATTATGGATCAACTGGGGCTTTTGACTGTGCAAATTGGCACTGTGAGTCTTTAAACTTGGCATGTAGGTGCTTGAGGATGTATATAGGCCTATGAGACTTGATTGAACCATTGAGAATCTCAAATTCCTTGAAAGAACCCAAACCCTAATTTCAGCTGTCTTAGGAGGTGGTCTGACTGTGCAACCCTTTGAGCAATCTTGAACCATTTGAAGATGATTCTTGACAAACCTTGAAGAATATGGGAAGGAAAATTTTGGGGTACAACAGTTGACCCTGTTCAATCTTCTTAAACCTGAGGATGTAGATTGGCTTTCGGGCCTTTCGTGATCCGAAGGTGGAAGATGATTGAACACTAAAGTGCCTAGAAATTTGCACTCGCATGGTGTAGTATCAACAATGTGATGTCGGGAATGGGCTTACAGATGCCATTTGGATATATGATGGATAGGAAGATGGGCTTATAGATTCCATCTGGAGATGTGACAAAATCTTGTCAAGTATGGGCTTATAGATGCCATTTGGAAATGTAATGGATAGTTGTGGAGAAGGGCTTAAAGATGCCATCTGGGAATGTGTGTTGAATTGTGACTTGGTAGGTTGAAAGAAGGAACCTATGTAGGGTTTCCTGATGATGAGTCCGTGTAAAACTGCATCTGAAAGAGAAGGAACCGGTGTGGGGTTTCCTGTTGATGGTCAAGTAGATAGTTGTCCTGTCTGGTTTCAGGTATTAATCTACAATCCGTCGTCCACAGATATTTCCTGGCTAGTTACAGGTGTTGATCTGGAACTTGAAAAAGGTTAGCCGACGAGATAGTTTTCCTGTCTGGTTTCAGGTATTAATCTCTGACTTGAGAAAGAAAGATAGTTTTCCTGTCTGGTTGCAGGTATTAATCTTCAATCTCTTCAATGTAGATAACTTTCCTGGCTAGTTACAGGTATAGATCTACAATCAGTCGTCCACATATATTTCCTGGCTAGTTACAGGTGTTGATATGGAACTTAAGAAGGTTGGTCGAGATAGTTTTCCTGGATGGTTTCAGGTATTAATCTCTGATTTGAGAAAGAAATATTGTCTTCTTGGCTTGCTACAGGTATTGATCTTCAATCTCTTCATTGTAGATAACTTTCCTGTCTGGTTTCAGGTATAGATCTACAATTAGTCATTCACAGATATTTCCTGGCTAGTTACAAGTGTTGATCTGGAACTTATGAAAGGTTGGTCAATGAGATAGTTTTCCTGGCTGGTTTCAGGTATTAATCTCTGACCGGAGAAAGAAAGATGGTTTCATGGCCGGTTACATGTGTTAATCTTCAATCTCATCAATGTAGATAACTTTCTTGTCTGGTTTCAGGTATAGATCTACAATCAGTCGTCCACAGATATTTCCTGGCTTGCTACAAGTGTTGATCTGTAACTTAAGAAAGGTTAGTCGTGGAGATAGTTTTCCTGTCTGGTTTCAGGTATTAATCTCTGACTTGAGAAAGAAAGATTGTCTTCCCGGCTTGCTACAGGTATTGATCTTTAATCTCTTCATGTAGATAACATTCCTGGCTAGTTACAGGTATAGATCTACAATCAGTCGTTCACAGATATTTCCTGGCTAGCTACAGGTGTTGATCTGGAACTTAAGAAAGGTTAGTCGAGGAGATAGTTTTCCTCTCTGGTTTTAGGTATTAATCTCTGACTTGAGAAAGAAATATTGTCTTCCCGGCTTGCTATAGGTATTGATCTTCAATCTCTTCATGTAGATAACTTTCCTGGCTAGTTACAGGTATAGATCTACAATCAGTCGTTCACAGATATTTCCTGGCTAGTTACAGGTGTTGATCTGGAACTTAAGAAAGGTTGATGGTAGCCATCTTTTGATTGAATCCGGAATAAGTATCAGAATGTCGCCATACTTGGGTCACAACTGAACTATCTCTAGAGGGAATCTGGAATAAGTATCAGAATGTCGCCATGTCTGGGTCACGTCTGAACCATCTCTAGAAGGAATCTGGAATAAGCAATAGAATAGCATCCGGGTCTGGAGAATCTCTAAGCTGTCTCTGAAAGGAAATCTGAAAAAGCAATAGAATAGCATCCAGGTCTGGAGCATCTCTAAGTTGTCTCTGAAAGGAAATCTGAACAAGCAATAGAGTAGCATCCGAGTCTGGAGCATCTCTAAGCTGTCTCTAAAAGGAAATCTGAATAAGTATCAGAATGTTGCCAAATCTGGGTCACATCTGAACTATCTCTAGAAGGAGTCTGGAATAAGTATCAGAATGTCGCCAAATTTGGGTCACATCTGAACTATCTCTAGAAGGAGTCTGGAATAAGCAATAGAATAACATTCGTGGTTGGAGCATCTCTAAGCCGTCTCTGAATAAGCAATAGAATAGCATCCGGGTCTGGAGAATCTCTAAGATGTCTCTGAAAGGAAATATGAATAAGCAATAGAATAGAATCCGGGTCTGGAGCATCTCTAAGCTGTCTCTGAAAGGAAATCTGGAATATCTTCAACTGGATCGGCATCAGAAAAATCTTTAGGAATCGACTTAACTGGACCAGAGAAGGCCTTTTGATATGGCTGAGAATTTAACTGCATCTTTCCTGAAAGGTAAAGGTCAGTCATATGCAATGCATGAGATGGATCAAGCAATGATGTTCTCAATATAAATGAGATCGTGTGATATGATGCGTATATGCATGTATCATGATGTATGGAAATGTGCTGTTTTTAGCTGGGGAAAATAAATCCCGGATAGCTGCTGGAGAATGATGTTGAATTCTTCGTTTCCGCTGGGGATGATGAACGAAGATGATTGCAAGAATAAACCGGTAGGAGAAGATGACTTTGTTGGGGAATAAACCTGGTGAAGAGACTACTCTACAGGGAATTACTCTGTGGGAAGAGATGCTTCGCTGAGATTTTAACGATAACTCCGCTGGGGACTCTGTTGATAAGCTCTGTTGGGATTTCGATGATGAACTCCACTGGGGATAGAAAGAACTTCGCTGGGGAGAATCTTTCTGTTGCAAGTTGTTGAGGATAACCCAGTTAGACTCTGGTGGGGATAACCTCTGAATATGGTTGGGAAAGATATTTGTACTCTGCAGGGGACAAGCTTCCCGAATCTACTGGGGAGATGATTCAACTCCATTGGGGAAGCTTTTCAGAATGCGCTGGGAAATGGCTCCACTGAGGGTATCCTGTATTCCGCCGGGCAACATTCTTATATTCTATCGAGGAATATTAAGACTGCCGGGGATGCTTGTTAAGGAATATCTGTATACTCTGATAGGGAATATTAAGATCTTCTGGGGATACCCAACTTCTTTTTAGGGCTGACAGTAGACTAACTCTGCTTGGAGAGAGTATTGCTGACTTGCTGGGGATACTGTGCCTTTTTAGGGCTGATGGGAGACCAACTCTGCTTGGGGAGAGTATTGTTGAATCTTGTCTTACTCTGCGGAGAGTGAAGGTATCTTGGTCATATTCTTCAGCTTAATCTACCTTGTACCTGGAGGACAGAGCAGCTTGTACAGTTCAGACAATTCTTATTGCCCCAGCTTCTGTGGGAGAAGGTACCTGTGGAGGTGCTTGATAACTGCCGATTGACAAATCTTCTTCTGGTAGGCAAGTGACGAGGTGACGGTACATAGTCGTACGCTTTTGATCCCTAACTTTTGCCTGGACTTCCCTTTCGGGTTTTCAGTCCACCGGGATACCCATTTTTGCCCAAGCCGCCTTTTCAGGTTTTCGACTTGCCGGGTGTACAGATTTTTCATTTTCGATCCCTTATTTTTGCCCGAACCCTTTTGGTTCGCCGGGAAGCCCTTATTTTTGCCTAGGCCAGTCAACCTAGCGGGTCTTTGATTATGCGTAGTATTTTTTGACTATGTTCACGTTCTCAGAGTGCAGGGAGTTGTCACTGTCAGTAGTGTTGTGTCGCCATACTACAAGAAGATGTTTGATCAGGCAAGGTTCGTTGCTGGAATTCATGTCCAATGCCCCAAGTGACTCAGGCGGAGATTTTCCCCTGGCTATTGGGCATCTTTGAGAGATTCTCTGAATCTTGACTTGATTGCCCCAGATGATGGACGATGATCATGCCATGCCCCTTGGTTGGAGGTGTTTCTTCCACTTTAGATGACTCTTTTTGTTGAGAAGGTTTTTGTTCACTAGATATTCGTCGTGCAAATTTCTCTGCTGTTTAAACAAATAGTCATATGCAAACAATGTTATTTTAAGAATGCAAAGCTTATGTCTGTCTGGAAGTTTTTTTGAAAATGCAGTTTTTAATAAAACAAGTTAATTTTTGTAAAATGTGATGTCAACTCAAGATTTTACAGCAAGCCCTACAGGAGTCAGGATACCTTTGTAACAGTATGCTTTCGAACTAACCCATGCTTCAGCTAGGAGTTTTAAGGGTTATAACGTGGTCTGGTTCACGGTTTAAGAAATAAAGGATAAAGGCTCAAATTTTATTTTTACCCACCCACTCTTCGTGATGTTCTTCAAACCTAAACTCAACTAATTGTGCATTTAGATCCTGTTTGAGTCTTTGCTCTGATATTTCGGTGATGGTTCGGCTACTGATAGTTTTATTTTGACAAGGCAGTCATTTCTTTTTGTTAAGGGTTTGTAGGACCTCTTTCTTTTCGATTTTATTATCCCTGTTTTTTTTTTGCCTGGACTGTTTCTTTTATAATTACAGTCAGCGGGATGCCCCAGTTTTTTGTAAGTCTCCTTCACAGGTTTTGACTTATTGGGCTTTTGTTTTGACTGTCTGTCTTTACGATTATACGGAACCATCACTGTTTTTGATGCCATTTATTGTGCACCTGGATCAACTGAGAAAACTACCCTGCCCCAGGTTATAATTAAGGGTTTTAATTTTTGCGAAAAGAAAAACTCCAACTTCTTTGGCTCAAAGGGGTTGACTAGGGATTATCTTCCTTATAACTCCACTGTTTAGGATTTGAAACAATGCATGTACCTCATCAGCGGGGTCTGTTCAAAAGCATACTGTAAAGACCGTGGTATCGTTTTCGTCATCCTCCCTCAAAAGGCTTAGAATTTTTAATCGAGAGTTGAACATCACAAAAATGAAAGCAATTTGAATATAGTGAATACGACTGGATTGATTCAAAACAGACATATCTGATGCATTAATGAAATAAAAAAGTTTGCCATGACAATAATTGTTTGAATAAGCAAAAAAAAAATACAACTCAAAAATTCGAATGAACAAAAGTCTCTTAGTTTGAACTAGTCATCTCAGATGGAGAATTCTCAGCGGAAGATTTTCATCTCACCATCCGGCATGAACTCCAGCACCCTTCCGTCGATCAAGTCTTGGATCTTGTTCTTCAGAGTCCAACAGTTGTCAGTGTCATGTCCCGGACTGTCAGAGTGGTATGCGTACCTTTCATAGGGATGATAAGTAGGAGCAGAGGTGTTGGGATTCCGGGGAGGATCCCTTAAAGCAATCAGCTTGACGTCCAACAAGCGTTTCAGTATTAGAGATGATGGTATATCAGTCTCAGAGAAATGTCTTCCAACCTTAGTTTGCTTACGCCGATTACCCTGTTGATGCTGGCGAGGTTGTTGCTGGGTTTGTGATCCTGAAGCAAGCTTGGGAGCTTTTCCTTTGTCTTCTTGCCCTAAAGGTGGTTGAATGATGGCTTGATCTTCAACCCCAGTTGTCTGCCTCACTTGGTTATTTTGAAGCAGCTTGTTGACGAGGACCCTGAGCTCTTCTTGTCTTTGAGCTAAGTCTTGAATGAGAGTCATTTGGCCCGCCAGCTGTCCCATCATCTGGATCTTCATTGTTGCCAACTCAATTTGTAGCCCTTCCAACTGATCATTCTTGACACCTCCTGGATTCCCTAGGACTAGGCCCCTTGTGAGGAGAGATTTTATTTCTTCTTGCCCCTGGGATAGGTCCAAGAACATTTCTTGAAGTTGGGCGTTTTGAGCCCGGAGATCTTGGTTGTCTGGTTGGAAAGCCATTGCTGAAATAAACAGCGAGAACATGTGAGACCTATATCGGATGACCTGTTATACAATGATATGTATGATATATGTATGCAATGTTTTCAAGGATCTCGCGGGGTAAACAAGAAACTGTTAGAATTTGAATTTTGCAGCTTGATTGAAGGAACTTCCTGTTGCTGAGAATCCTTCTTCAAGAGTCAAAGCTCACCATATCGAGTGGGTCATAGCCCCTGACTCAAGTTATCATGTCTTGATCTCCAAACAAACCTTGGCTAGAGGAAAATAAATCCCCTTTTGCCCCTTGCTAGACAGTTGGTTCATCATGACCTGCATCACAAACCCTTGAGATCCTTGAAATGGGTTAGTCCTTATGCAATGTTATGATGTTATGATGTTATGATAAAGGCACACCACAAGTATTCACAAAAGGAAAACATGGTAAAGGCACACAAGTCACACAAAAGAGCCCTTAGATTTCAAGCCAACATGAAGTTTAGGTACTACCCTCTTTCAATTTCAGTTGGTTAAGACCTGTCCTAGAAAATAGTAACCGGGTTCTAGAGGATCTCAATATCACTGACTACCCTCAATCGGTCATAACTCCAGCTTCGCAACCTTTTCTTGCGGCTGGAACCATCGCGAGAGTTTAGCCTCAATGAGTGTAGCATACTGCTACTGTTCTATGGCCAAGTTGGTCAATTTAAGGTGCTAAGGTCAGTTGGTGCTTAATGACTCCTCAGAAGACCCATATTCTCCTCGTTCCAACACAAGGGATATCGGTACAGACCAAGGTGTCACACCAACGTAGCTACTGCTTCACCCGTGTCGGTATACGCCGGACAGGTCCCTCACAGTTTATTGCTACTTACCTAAAGGGTATTCCCCAGATCCGGGTTAGGATCTATGAAACTCCAATACAAGCCCACAAAATTAAAGCATACAAGGCAATACATTTGAAAACATAAATGATCTAATCCTAAGGTACACCTCACTTATAAGCATCCCAACAGAGTCGCCAGTTCTGTGATCGGTGGAAATATAACTGACTGTTTTGAAATGCTGGTTCGTGAAATGTCGCGGTAAGCAAGAGTCGCCATCATCTTTTATTTTCTCCAACAAGGAAAGGACAAAAGCACAGCAAAATTCCTTTTCGAGATGTTTCTCGGGTTCGGGTGGTAGATTATAGAAAGGGAAGGTGTTAGCACCCTTTTCTATCCGTGGTTATCCACAGGCTCTTAGGTACTTTCTCACTATGTTTTCAAAAGATTTTTGCTTTTCTTGTGTTTGTGGGTTTTGAAAAAAAGTTTGTTTAAAAACTTTGACTTAACTCTTGTATCTTTCCTCAAGAGTGTATGAAGTGTTGTTTGAAAACTTTTGTCAGAAAAGTGTAAGTGCGAAAAGTATTTTTGTTTTGAAAGAGCAAGTATCTAAGAACCTCTACCTACTCAAAAGAAATTAAGCTGTGTAAATATCCTTTAGAAAGTACTATCCCACTATTGAGAAGTAGGTAGCACCGTCGTTGGAGTTTTCGGGTCAATTCGATTATAGGGACATGTGGTCACCAAAGCAATAATAGGACGCCTTAGCGGTAACCCTAATGTCCTAGATCCTTTTTATCCGAGGCAACCGTTTCGAGGCAACTTGGATCTTTAGACAGGAAGGCGACCTCTAAAACACCCTATACTCAATGACCACGTCGAAGCAACCAAGTGAGGCGTACCCTAGGAGTGGCATGTTCGAGTGTGTCAGGATTCAGTTAAATTATCTTTGCACATGTTGTAGTGAGCTACGATTGATTTTAATTTAAGAGATAAGTCTTGGCATGCATAGCCTAATTAACATACATCTAGCAGTTAATAGTTGTGCGGAAAGTAAATCTACGCTATTACAAGGCGTCGGGTATTTACATCGCCAAAAATAAACCCTTGGAAAAGTAAATTGCGGAAAATAAAGGAAAGCGATAAAAAGAGTCCTAATTAAAGCTATTACATCCTCTGATCAAGTACATAAATATGGATCAAAAATCAATAAAAACAAACATATGCGCGAGAGAAAATTGGATCAGAGAAGTTCTTAGGGTTTTGACCCTTTTTTGAGAAAGAAAGAAGTTTTTGATTATTTGGCATTTAATTAAATTAATCCTAAGCTAATTAATTAATAAAAGAAATATTTTTTTTGAGTTTTTTATGTTTTAAGGAAATAAAATAAAAATAAAAAGAGATTAAAATTGTCAAAAACCTAATTCTACATGGATTTTAAATTATTGAAAATAAATCAAATTTAACCTAATTAACTAAATTAATTTATGTTAGTATTTATTTAAAATAATAACTAATTAAAGGGTGAAATTGATTTTATTAAAATAATAATAAAAAATATTATATTTTAGTTTTCTGATTTTATTATGAAAAAATTAATTGAGTTAATTAAATAATAATAATAATAATTAATAGTAAAATAATTAAATGGAAATTATAAAAGAAGAAAAAAAATGAAATAATGAACCAGGGGGGTGCTGGCCCAATTAGGAGGTACGTTTGGAATTTTAAAGCCCATTTGTACTCAAGCCTGCTTTGACTTTGGTGATCATCCAGGGCGCGTGTTGACTAGGAGTACAATGGTCATCCAGCTTTGGCCACTGGATCTATGCTGGAAGACACCTGGCGCGTGGATATTTGAGGTACATGGTAGACCCCCCTTTGGAACCTGCATATGATCATGTGAAGAAAAATAGAAACAAATGTTTTGGGGGACCTGGGATTCGAACCCAGGTCCCAATAGCCTTTCCACCCACCTGCTTGCCAATCCAACTAACGCGTTCATTCAAGATAGGAATAGCAAATAAATATAATATGTAAAACTCAATTAATATGCTGAAACTATGAAAAAACGCGCTAAGATTTAAACCGGCCAACCATACGTTAACACGTCCTCGTCTTCTTCCTTCGTTCTGCATAAAAACATATTAGATAGCGGGGTTTTTTAACCCCCACAATATGATACGAGGAAAAATAGCGACTAGAGCCATGGTTTATATAAATATTTCGCGAGGGTTCAATCGTGTTCGTCTGGTTCTCACGAATCCAACCATGTGCCTTACAAGTCTTAATTTTTCCTGGTTTAGGAATCTCCAATTTCAAAGCTTAGGAACCCTAGAAATCGCCCATGGCATCTTTGGATTTAGGGAGTTTCAGTTCAATTAACTTATACCATTAGCTTCATATGGTCCCTATCAATGCAAAACAACCAAGAAAATATGCTAAATGCGCATGAATTGGACAATACGATTTTGAAAAAAAGCTTCAAACCGTGGTTCTGTATCTTGTGATTCTTTGAGCTTTAGCGTGTGAATTCAATTGCCACACATTCCTGGGAACTCCTGCAAGGTATTAGAATAAATAAAATGCCTTGAATTGGCCTGGAATATGAAAATCAGTTTTGAGTTTTTCTTGAATTTTCTTGACTTGCTATAGTGTTTTTCTGCAGCTTTCTCACGTATCTTGAGTTAGGGTTTACTTACATATATATAGAGGAATGGAATTAGGTCAAAATCTTGAGCAAGAATACATTGCAATGATGATTGAATATTTGATTGAAAATCAAATCTTTTTGCATTTTCATGATTGAACAAAGTTGCCAATTTTGGATATTTTGCATCTTTGACTTGGTGCACGAAATTTCCAGCCTTTTTAGGTCATATTTTCTTCACAAAAAGATTGAAAAAATCAAATCTTCTATTTTCCTACAATTTAAATTAATTAAATGAATTAATATCAATTAAAAATCCAATTAATTAATAAAAAATAAGAAAATAAATTTAATTAAACTTGATGGGTCGTGCATAGGTCATGGATGAAGTCTCAAGAAGACGTTTGAGGCCCATTAGCGAAAATAAGGTGTTTTGAGCAAAGTTGACTTTTGCAAATTCATGAAAATTGCCCAACTTCTCCAATGCATATCTTGCTCAATTTTGATCATATGACCATGTTCTTGGACATTTTGGAAAGGTCTTGAAGTCCTATAACCAGTTCTCTTGATCCCATGTCATATGGATTTGCCAATCTCAAGTTATGGTCTTTGACTTAAAGTGCACTTTTGTTGACTTTTGAATTTGACCTATAATGTAGAAATTGATAACTTTTTGTGAGAGCATTTCTTGGACTTGGAGTGTGAAGATGGATTGTAGGAAATGTCATCCCCTTAAAAATGAGCATTGGATGGGATTTTTCTGATGAACCATGAAAAAGTTATGCCCTGGTCAAAATAGTAACTTTTGCATCTTGATGATTTTTGAGCCATTCTTGTGGAATCATGATCAAGACTTGATCAAATGATGATTGTGGACTCAAAATGAGAAGTTGACCAAAAATTCTGACTTTTGACTGCAAAATGACCATTTTACCCCTGAAAGTTGATTATGGATCAACTGGGGCTTTTGACTGTGCAAATTGGCACTGTGAGTCTTGAAACTTGGCATGTAGGTGCTTGAGGATGTATATAGGCCTATGAGACTTGATTGAACCATTGAGAATCTCAAATTCCTTGAAAGAACCAAAACCCTAATTTCAGCTGTCTTAGGAGGTGGTCTGACTGTGCAACCCTTTGAGCAATCTTGAACCATTTGAAGATGATTCTTGACAAACCTTGAAGAATATGGAAGGGCAAATTTGGGGGTACAACAGAGACAAAATCAGTTAAATCGATTCCTAAAGATTTTTCTGAGGTGAAACTAGTCAATGGAGACAAAATCAGTTAAATCGATTCCTAAAGATTTTTCTGAGGCAAAGCCAGTCAATGGAGACAAAATCAGTTAAATCGATTCCTAAAGATTTTTCTAAGGCAAAGCCAGTCAATGGAGACAAAATCAGTTAAATCGATTCCTAAAGATTTTTCTGAGGCAAAGCCAGTCAATGGAGACAAAATCAGTTAAATCGATTCCTAAAGATTTTGCTGAGGCAAGGCCAGTCAATGGAGACAAAATTAGTTAAATCGATTCCTAAAGATTTTTCTGAGGCAAAGCCAGTTAATGGAGACAAAATCAGTTAAATCGATTCCTAAAGATTTTTCTGTGGCCAAACCTGTCAATATAGATAACCTGTCAATATAGACAACCTATCAATGGAGACAACTCGTCAAAGGAGACACCCCATCAGAAGAGACAACCCGTCAACGAAGATAAAACCACCTACCAACAATCTCCAAATGGCATCTGTAAGCCCATTCCCGACATCACAATGTTGATACTACACCATGCGAGTGAATATTTCTGGGCACTCTAGTGTTCAATCATCTTCCACCTTCGGATCACGAAAGGCACGCAAGCCAATCTACATCCTCAGGTTTAAGAAGATTGAATAGGGGCAACTGTTGTACCCTAAAATTTACCCTCTCAACTTTTCCAAAGTCTTCCCCCTGCATGGTTGATCATAAACCCTTGCCTAAGGAAAAAGAAAATTTTTGAGTGGTGCTTTAAGTACCTTTCGATTGGCATTCTGAAAGACCCTTCGATTGGTATTCTGAAAGAGCCTTTCGATTGGCATGGACAAGCACTTCGATTGGCATTATGGACAAGAACTTCGATTGGCATTCTGAAAGACCCTTCGATTGGTATTCTGAATGAGCCTTTCGATTGGCATTATGGACAAGCACTTTGATTGGCATTATGTCAAGGCCTTCGATTGGCATTCTGAAAGACTCTTTGATTGGTATTCTGAAGGAGCCTTTCGATTGGCATTATGGACAAGCACTTCGATTGGCATCATGTCAAAGCCCTTCGATTAGAATTCTGAAAGACCTTTTCGTTTGGCATCCTGGGCCAAGCCTTTCAATTGGCATGCCAAGGGATCCTTCGATTTAGCATTGTGTCAAGGCAGCTTCGACATGCATGTTAACCATGTCCTTCGATTAGCATGAACAACACCTTTCGATTGGCCTGTTAACAAAGCCTTTCAATTGGAATTTTAATTAGTACCCTTCGATTGATATTTGGACCAGGGCCATTTGAAGAACTCCTTCCAGGCCATTTGAAAGAGGCCATCAAGAGGGCACTCAAAAAACACGTCCAGGTACACTAAACATGAGAAAATGGCATGTTTCCCTAGCAAATATAGAAATGATTAAATGCTAATTATGGATTTAATTCCTGAATTAAAGGCCAGATTCTTGCCTTTTCTGTTCCTAAAGAGCTGATTCGACCAGAGTGACTCTGTTCAAATCAAGACCAATCGAAGAGCAGGGCCTGAAGGTAATCGAAAATCAAAAGCGTCCAGGTTCATTCAAGAGACATGAATATTTCAAAAAAGGAAATATCTTAATATGTCTGATTCTTGTCTCATGGCTTTAAAGGCCTGTTTAATGGGTTGTATCTTGCCGTTACTAGACCCTCACACTCCTATAAATACAAGGGCCAGCATATAGTGCAAAGGGGGGAACAAAAACATTACAAAAATTATAGAACAGGAACGAACAGAAAAAAAACAGAGGGGGGGAAAAACACAAAACTCTGCAGAAACTGAAAAAACACCACGAAGACGGCCACACATACCTTGCCTTGCAAAAGCACCAGCCTGCCCCACGAAAGTCTAGACTCCATTGCAGGTACCTTCCGTCCAAATCTAGGCGTCTCCAGTGGTATAATGTTCAATCTCACTTACTCTTAAAATTACTCATAATTGCATATTCATAGTTTTTTTTGTTATTACTTGTGAGCGTTTTAACAAAGCATGTATAAGCTGCAGTGTTCATACGTTTGAACCCCCCCATGGATAAAGTTTCTTTCAAAGTAGGTTACATTTGAAATCCATGATCTTGGCTGTGACAAATTAAAACAAACCCAGACCCAGATTCAGCAGATTCAAATTGAGGAAGGATTCGAATTGGGAGGAGATTCGAATCAGGGGGGTAAAGTCCCCCCTGGACCTTTAACATTTGTCTCGTTTTGCAGGAAATATCTTCTCAGAATCCTGTTCAGAGTTTCGAAGCTTAGCAACTTAGCTTCGAACTGGATCCAGGATTTCCAGATCGAAGGATGACATATCCAGATCGAACACCCCCAGAGTGCAGCCCCTCAGGCACCTTCGATCAAGCCTCTTCACTGGGTCGAAAGACAGCCCACACCTCTTTCGACCCAGGCCTCCAGAATTATACCTTTTTTTTTATTTACTGCCTGTTTCCTTCGATTTCATTTGTTTTGACTATTTTATTTCTTTCTTTTAATCAACATAAAATCAATTAAATAAAAACCACAAAAAACATTAGGTTAGTTTTTTTTCTATTAAATTAACTTTGTCAATTAATCATTTAATTATCTTAACATTTTCTCAAAACTAAAATTAACTAGATTTAGATCATTTTCCCAAAATAAAATAAAACAACAAAAAGATTTTATTCTTAGGATTTTTAGAGGTTATTTTCAGATTCGCGCGCGTTTATTTTATTGTAACTGCGTACTGGTTTGTAATAGCTTAACTAAGACTTTTACACTTTACTGCTTTATTCCCCCTATTTTGGACATGTAAATAATCCCCCTCCCCGAAGCCTTGTAATAGCGTAGGATTTACAATTCCCGCACTTTAAATTCCTGTACATATATTAACTGTTTAGATGTATGCTAACTAGGATTGCATGACAAGATTAACCTTTAAATCAACCGTAGCTCACCATAACATGTACAAAGATAATATAAACTGAAAATTGACACACTCGCACATGCCACTCTTAGGGTACACCTCACTTGGTTTCCTTGAACGTGGTCATCGAGTATAGGATGTTTTAGAGGTCGCTCTCTTGTCCAAAGATCATAAAGTTGCCTCGAAACGGTTGCCTCAGATAAAATGATCTAAGACATTAGGGTTACCACTAAGGCGTCCTAACATTGATTTAGTGACCGCACATCCCTTAAACCAAATTGACCCGAAAACTCCAACGACGGTGCTACCTACTCCTCAATAGTGGGATAGCACTGTCTAAAGGACATTTGCACAGTTTAATTCCTTTTTGAGTAGGTAGATGTTCTTAAGTACTTGCTCTTTTGAAAACAAAAACAAAACTTTTCGCACTTACACTTCTTCAAAAAACAAAACTCTTTTCAAAACCCACAAACACAAAGAAAAGCAAACTTTTGAAAACATAGTGAGCAAGTACCTAAGAGCCCGTGGATAACCACGGATAGAAAGGGTGCTAACACCTTCCCTTTCTATAATCTACCTCCCGAACCCGAGAAACATCTCGAAAAGGAATTTTTCTGTGCTTTTGTCCTTTCCTTGTTGGATAAAATAAAAGACGGTGGCGACTCTTGCTTACCGCGAAATTTTGCGAAAACAAAAGCAAAACGCGAACCAACATTCAAAAACAATCAGTTTTATTCCCACCGATCACAGAACTGGCGACTCTGCTGGGGACATACTAATAAGTGGGGTGTACCTTAGGATTAGATCATTGTTACTTGCTTACCTTGATTGCTTTGTTTGCTTTACACTTGGTTCTATTGTTTGGGTTTGAAATCCTCCACCCGGATTTAGGAAACATTCATAGATAGCAATACGTTGTGGAAACTGTGTGGGGTATACTGACACGGTTGAAGCAATAGCTATATTAGTGCGACATATTTGTGACTACCGGTAGCCTTTGAGTCAATCAAAGAGAATACGGGGCCGTTGAGTGATGTCACTAAGCACTAATGACCTAGAACCTTACTTGACCATCTTGGCCTTTTTTAGGGGTAGTGAGATGACCGACTTTGGTGCAGTCCGAAGTTGGTAGATACTCGATACTACACTCATTGAGGATTGTTTTCTTGGAATATTTTGGTCGCTAGTATGTGGCTAAACCAAAACGATGAACATAGAAAATAATCCAATGATATTGAGCTCCTTAGAACCCGGTTACTATTTATAGGACAGGTTTTGAGCCAACTACACTCAAGAGGGTACTTACCTATGAAACCTCATGCCAACCTAAACTTAAGGCTATATGTGTGACTTGTGTGCCTTCAAACTTGAACTACTTGCACATTCTTGTTATCTGACAACATGGGTTCCTTGCAGGTTTTGTTTACAGTCCTTATCCAATAATCTGGATTTACTGCAGGGCTTACTTACATCACCTCACACTTTTGCTTAAACGCATAACATACACATCATAACATCATGCCTTAACATTTCTTTAACCATTTCAAGGAGCTCAAGGGTATGTGAAGCAGGTTATGGTAAATCAAATGGCTAGCAAGGGGCAAAGGGGATTTATTTTCCTCTAGCCAATGCCGTCTAGAGATCAAAACATGATAACTTGAGTCAGGGGCTATGACCCACTCGATATGGTGAGCTTGACTCTTGAAGAAGGACTGTCAGCAACATGAAGCTCCTTCAATCAAGCTACCAGATTCAGATTCTAACAGTTTCTTGTTTACCCCGCGAGATCCTTGAAAACATTTCATACATATATCATACATATCATTGCATAACAGTTCTCCCAGTAAAGGTCTCTTATCTTCTTTGCTGTTTATTTCAGCAATCATCATGTCTACTGAACCTTCAACCGAGCAAGCTATCAAGGCCCTCTAGGCCCAGAATGCCCAATTTCAAGAGTTGGTCATGAGCCTAGCTAAGGGTCAGTAGGACTTGAAAACCCTGATTCTGAAAGAGAGGAAGAAGAAGAAGAAGAGGACCGTCATGTTCAACACTGGACGCAGGTTTGGAAACGGGCTGCAGAATGAAGTTGACATGACCACCTCATCTGGAGGGAAAGACAGTCCACAAGAAACATCTCGAAAAGGAATTTTTCTGTGCTTTTGTCCTTTCCTTGTTGCATAAAATAAAAGACGGTGGCGACTCTTGCTTACCGCGACATTTTGCAAAAACAAACGCAAAACGCGAACCAGCATTCAAAAACAGTCAGTTCTATTCCCACCCATCACAATATGCATTGCCTTTAATTTAAGCTTATCCTCCTTACATTGAGCTAGTCTTTTCATTGTTGTTGCTCTTTTAATCCTTGCATCTTGCATTGAATTTGGAATCTCCTTTGTCTTACCCTTCCTTTTTGAGGCTTTTTGTCCCATTGGACACTCCATTAGTGATGATGAGTTAAACTCATAACTTGAAGGTGTATCTGGGTTAGCCGATGATTCCCCACTAGCATAAGTCTTTGTTATTTTTGAAGGATTTCCAATCGATTCTCCAATTCATTTAGGTTCATCTTTTAACAATTGCCAAGCGTACTCAAGATTAAATGTTGTACCTTCATCCTAAGAAAAAAAATATGCAGCGGCCATGATATCGTTCTCCAATGTCCCACTTTTCTTTCCATTAACAGCTTGTTTGTAACACCAAATAAATTTTTTAACCAAGCCATTTATTCGATGCCAACGACATTATAATTTCCCGCCTAACTTTTCCCGCAATTGCCCACGATACTGGTTATAATTGGCAGTGATTCTTAACCAAAAACTCTCAGCTTTTTGATCAACTTCCACAACTGGATCCTTTGAAACATTGATCCATGATTGAATAAGAAGTATATGCTCATCCCTTATAAATTCTCTCGAGATATTTTT
Organism: Vicia faba; assembly: GCA_948472305.1. Classification (NCBI taxonomy): domain Eukaryota; kingdom Viridiplantae; phylum Streptophyta; class Magnoliopsida; order Fabales; family Fabaceae; genus Vicia; species Vicia faba. The sequence continues at coordinate 18,452 of CATIWC010003189.1, read as the reverse complement.
TAACGACAATCGTTTTTATTTTTTAGTACCAATTTGAGTAGAAAATAATGGAACTTCACATCCAGACATAAACTCAATCGGTGTTTCCATCGGTGGCGAAAAAATTCCATACTATTAGAATTCATTTGAGGTCTACGATACATATTTGAATTGTTTGGTAACGGAAAAAATATGACGGGGTTTGTTGGCACCGATGGAAATTGAGAATTTTGAGGATTAAGATTTTGATAATTTTGCATGTAATTAAATAAAGCTTGTGGATAATGAAAATGATTAGAATCTATTTGGCCTAAACAATTTAAATTTGAAGAGAAAAAGTGAAAATTTAAGTTAAATATTTTATGAAAAAAAGGCTAATGAGAGAAAATTTATGTGAGATTTTTTTTTTAAATAAAGATGTATTTATAATAAACTAATAGTGTTAAAAGAAATGAAAAGAAAAAAAAGAAACGTTGAAACACATAACAGATTTAATTATATTTATTTTTTAATAAAAAGTACTGCTATAATAAAGTGTTACGATTGGTCAGCCTGGCCAACTCCAACAACTTAAAATTTGATGCTACGAAGACTATGCTGGAAAATTCTTGAAAAATCCTCCATTGAAAGTACTCTAAGGAAAAGCTTTAAGGCGGTGAAAAAAAACTGTATGGTCGTGTTACTAGGTGAATCCTATTTTACTAGCCAAACATATGCTTATCTATCACGAAAAACACCTAAGACTTAATAATGAAGAAAAATCTAAATATCTTCCTGTAATATTTTCACTTTATTTAATTAATTAACATCTCTAAAAAAATTTAATATTACTGCATATTTACGGTTGAGTTAAAATCTAAAACTTTGTTAAATTAAAAAAAAATTAATATCATCTCATACAAATGTTCTTAAATAAATTATAATAAAATATTAAATAGTTTAATAAAATTTAAATTACATTAAAAACACAAGAGTAAAAGAGTGATTTTGTCATAGTAGGTTGCAAGCATTTCACTTGTTGCCAATTTTTTTATAATATAATTAATTAAATTTTTTAAATTAATTTAAACAGTTAATTATTAAATTATTTTGTAGAAATAATCAATGATTTATTTATTTTAATTATTTTTATTTTAACTACCATTAACACTATAATTTATTTTATATATATATATATATATATATATATATATATATATATATATATATATATATATATATATATATATATATATATATATATATATATATATATATATATATATATATATATATATATATATATATATATATATATATTATTTTTAATTTTATTAAATATTAAATCAATATAGATTAATTATTTTTTAATTATTTTTATCTTAATTACCTTTAAACCTTTATTAAAAATAGTTTTTTTTATCTTATTTGCAACATTTACAAAAATGGAGAGACTAAAAAATTTTAAGATTTATGAAATAAATTGACCAAAAACTAAATTTTAAAATAAAAATGAAAAAAATGGAAAAAAATTAAAATCATTAAATAGGAGGATTAAAATGCATTTATGTCACAAAGTAATGATGGATTAATAATAAAAATTATACATTCATAGAATCAATAGAATCCAACATACCAAGAAAGCCACATGACTCTCCCATTTGAAAAAGATGTTCAACATGAAGTGTTGTTAGGCTTTCTCAAATACTCAGCCCCAAATACGGCATTCACGCCCCAAACGAATCTTTGTAAGCACTCAATCGAAGTGCTGCTTTCACCTATTCAAACATATTCGTCTACAACGTTAGCTGGAGACCCATATGCCAACATACAAATAATAGACGTACATCTATGCAATGGTGAAAGACCCATTTTACCATTTGTATCAACCCTCATTTGAAAATATTCATAATAATTTCCAAGGGCATCTACAATTCAAAGAAATACATGCCTATGCATTCTGAACCTTGAAATTGAACATCTTTGTATACTGGATTTTCTGAGAAGTAGTCATTGAATAATCGATTGTGCCCTTCATCACGACTTCGATCTACCATTGTTCTTCTCTTTTACATAGAGGAACTTCCAGATTGATGTTCATTCTCAAGTGGTTGTTCTTCATCACTGTCGTCCATAATTCTTCTTCAACCAACTCTCAAAATTGTTGGTCAAAATCATCTGAATTGTCTGAATCCATTTAAGTGACTAAAGAATGAGAGAGAAATGATAGAAGAATCCGAGAAGTATAAGAGAAGAATAAGATGAGAATGAGAAAATAATGACATAAGTGGTAGTATATATAATGGTTTGTATAACGACTAGTTTTAATAATGATTAGTTTGAATAACGGCTAGTTTGAATAACAACTAGTTTAAAGAATATAATTTTTATTATAATTTAAAGTGGTACTAATGACCATTTTATATAGGTGTTGATAATTTAAAGTCGTACTAATGAATATTTTACATAAGTGTTGATAAATTAAAGTGGTACTAGTGACCATTTAACATAAGTGATACTTACTACATTCCATTTTTTTCTTCTCAATACAATATTTTTCATGAAGATCTCGTTGAGTATCATTCATAGTAGAAGTGTCTTTCATGATGATATGCATTGACTTTAATTTTATCTTGTCCTCCTTATATTGAGCTAGTATTTCCATTGTTGTTACTCTTTTAATTCTTGCATCTTCTGTTGCATTTGGAATCTCCTTTGCCATACCCTTCCTTTTTTATGCTTTTTGTCCCATCGGACGCTCCATTGGTGATGATGAGTTAAACTCAGAACTTGAAGGTGTATCTGGGTTATCTGATGATGCCCCACTAGCATAAGTCTTTGTTATTTTTGAAGAATTTCCAATCGATTCTTCCATTCATTTAGGTTCATCTTTTAACAATCGCCATGCATACCCAAGATTGAATAATGTACCTCCATCCTAAGCAAAAAAAAAACACGGGCAACAACAATAATATCTTTCTCCGATGTCCCACTTTTCTTTCCATTAACAGCTTGTTTGTAACACCAAATAAAATTTTGAACTAAACCATTTATTCTATGCCAAAAATATTTTAATTGCCCACCTAACTTTTCCCGTGATTGCCCACGATACTAGTTATAATTAGCAGTGATTCTTAACCAAAAACTCTCAGCTTTTTGATTAACTCCTACATATGGATCCTTTGAAACATTGAGTCATGATTGATAAGAAGTATATGCTCATCCCTTGTAAATTGCTCTCGAGATTTTTTTAACGACAACGGTTTCTTCTTTTTAGTTCCAACTTGAGTAGAAAATGGTGAAACTTGACATCTAGACATAAATCCAATCGGAGTTTCAGGTTAATGACGAAAAAATTTCATACTACTAGAATTCATTTGAGGTCTACGATACATATTTGGATTGTTTGGTGACGAAAAAAGTATGGCGGAATTTGTTGGCACCGATAGAAATTGAGAATTTTGAGGATTAGGATTTTGATAATTTTGCATTTAATTGAACAAAGCTTATTGTAATGAAAATGATTAGGATCTATTTGGCCTATATAATTTTAATTTGAAGGGAAAAAGGAAAAATTTTAATTTAATATTTTATCAAAAAAAGACTAATGAGAAAAAATTTGTGTGAAAATTTTCAAATAGGATGCAGTGTTACGATTGGTCAGCCTAACAAACATCGACGCCTTAAAATTTGAAAGCTATGGAAACTACACTAAAAAAATCGTAAAAAAATCCTCCGTTGGAGGTACTCTAGGAAAAACGTGTAGGCTGTGAAAAAAAACGGTGTGATGGTGATACTAGTTGGATCCTATTTTATTAGCTAAACATATGCTTATCTATTAAGAAAAACACCTAAGACTTAGTAATGAAGAAAAATTTAAATATCTTCCTGTAATATTTTCACTTGATTGAATTAATTAACATATCTTTAAATTTTTTTAATATTACTCCATATTTACGGTTGAGTTAAAATCCAAAACTTTGTTAAACTCAAAAAAATTTAATACCATCTCATACAAATGTTCTTGAAAAAATTATAATAAAATATTAAATAGTTCAATAAAATTTAAATTACATTAAAAACACAAGAGTACAAGAGTGATTTTGACATAGTAGTATGCAAGCGTTTCACTGTGCTTAGGGCAGAAGTTTGAATTTCCCTGTTACCAATTTTTTTATAAAATAATTAATTAATTTTTTCAAACTAATTGAAACTGTTAATTATTAATTTATTTTGTAAAAAATATCAATGATTTATTTAATTTAATTATTTTTATCTTAATTACCATTAACACTAAAATTTATTTTAATATATATATATATATATATATATATATATATATATATATATATATATATATATATATATATATATATATATATATATATATATATATATATATATATATATATATATATATATATATATATATATATATATATATATATATATATATATATATATATATATATATATATATATATATATATATATATATATATATATATATATATATATATATATATATATATATATATATATATATATATATATATATATATATATATATATATATATATATTATTTTTAATTTTATTAAATATTAAATCAATATAGATTAATTATTTTTTAATTATTCTTATCTTAATTACCTTTAAACCTTTATTAAAAATAGTTTTTTTTATCTTATTTGTCACATTTACAAAAGTGGAGAGACTAAAAAATTTTAAGATGTATTAAATAAATTGACCCAAAACTAAATTTTAAAATAGAATTAAAAAAAATTAAAATCATTAAATAGGAGAATTAAAATTCATTTAAGTCCAAAAAAAATAAATAACAATGTATATATAAGTCACAAAGCAATGATGGATTACTAATAAAAATTATACATTCATAAAGAATAAATATATTTACAATCTTAAAATTTAAATAATATCCACTATTTATTCATTTATCATATCTACACCCGATGTTGTAATTATCACTCACACATAAACGATTTTGTTTATATAATATTCGACGACCAATCTCCTTTAAATCCACCTTACATGCATGTTCTTCAGGATATCTATGTTTTTTACAAAATAAATTCCCACAACGACAATTAAACCCTAATAGTCCCACTTTTTTGTTGCAACTCTTGTTAAATTGTAATCCAATGTGCCGAAACTATGTGTCGAAAAGATTTGATTTGTTTTAGATTTAAATAGATTTGATTTAAGTCTAGAATAAATTAGATTTGATTTAGTAACAAAAAGATATTTTGGGCTTTGAGCTTAGGGTGTAAGCTCAGTTATAAATAGAGGGAGTAACCCCTATTTTGTAAGCAAGTCAAGCAAGTCATTCATAGCATTTTACAGTTGCAAAGTGAATAAGAAAGTTTTCACAGTTTGTGAGTAGAGAGAAACTCTGCAGAAATTATTTGTCTTGTCTTCTTTTCTTTGTTTGTCTCATAATTAAATTGTCATTGTGGTAGAAATTCATCATAGAATTTGGTGGATTTCTAACATCTGGTATCAGAGCTTTGTTTCGATTCAAGGGAAGTGTCAATCAAGAACGATTGGAGAATTCATGATGACAAGTTATGGGAATGCAAATTATCCAGCAACCCTACCAATTCTGAAAGTTGACAACTATGAGAATTGGTGCAAACAGATGAAAGTTTTATTTAGGTGTCAAGGTCTTCAGGACCTTGTAAAAGATGGAGTCGAAGCGCTTGGAGAAAACGCTTCAGAAGAAGAAAAGAAGAAATACATAGAATCAGAGAAGCTGAGTTATAAAGCATTATTTATAATTCATCAATGTGTCAGCCCAGACAATTTCGTAAAGGTTAGTGATTCAGAATCTGCAAAAGAAGCTTGGGAAATCCTTGAGAAGTCTTTTGGAGGCGCTAAGAAAGTGAAAGCAGTGAGGTTACAAACTCACAAAAGGACTTATGAACTGCTTCAGATGAAAGACAGTGAAAGCATATCTGATTTCTTCATTGGAGTTACAAAACTAGTAAATCAAATCAAGATATATGGAGAAGCGTTAACAACAAGAGCTGTTGTGTCGAAGATCTTGAGATCTTCAAGGGATGCTTGAATCTCATGAACAAAAAATTAACGAAAGAGCTGGAGGAAAATCGAAGAGTGATGTGGCCTTGCAGGCACATTCAGCAAAAGAGACCAAAGGCAAAGGAAAGTGTTTCGACAGCGGTAGATGTGGCTACAACAAATCTAATGGTAGAGGAAACCAAATCGAAGGAGACGTGTCGAATCAAAGAAGACCATACCAAGGCAACCAAAGAGGTGGTGTTGCAAATAGAGGAAGAGGTGGGGGTCGAAAACCTGATAAGAGTCACATTCAATGTTACAATTGTCAGAAGTATGGTCACTATTCAAGTGATTGTTCAGAAAAATGAAAGAATCAAGAAAGTGATGCAAAGCTTGCAAAACATGAAGAAGAAGAAGAGATGATGCTGATGGTCACAACAAGAGATAAAGATAGATTCAAGGACCAATGGTACTTGGATTCAGGATGTTCATCACATATGTCTGGAAGGAAAGACTGGTTCGCCAATATAAAGCCCTCAATGAAAAATATGGTAAAATTTACAAATGACAATACCCTAGCAGCTGAAGGTATTTGCAATGTTATGATTATGAGGAAAGATGACAAATGGTCAGTAATCTCCAATGTGTTGTACATACCAGGCATGAAGAGAAATTACCTCAGTTTAGGGCAGTTGGTCGAAAAGAATTATAAAGTGTCAATCGAAGATAAGATGATGAGAGTCGTTGATGCAAATGGGAGATTAATCTTGAAGGCTCCTATGTCTCAGAATCGAACCTTTAAGATTGAACTAAATGTGATGGAGCACAAGTGCCTTTCAACTGCAGCTAGCAGAGATGAATGGATATGGCATTATAGACTAGGCCATCTCAACTTCAGAGACATCAGAGATTTGAAGAGAAAAAATATGGTTTCAGGATTGCCAGAAATTGACATTCCAAACCAGGTATGTGAGGAATGTGTGCAGGCGAAGAAACACAAGAATAACTAGGCAAGGATGCAGGAAGCAAATCAAAGGCTAGTCTTGAAGTCATATACTCTGATGTATGTGGACAAATTCAGGTGGATTCGATGGGAGGTAACAAATACTTTGTTACATTCATAGATGATTTCATTCGAAAGCTATGGACTTACCTGATCAAGAAGAAAAGGGAAGTGATCGAAGTATTTACCAAGTTTAAGTCTATGGTCGAAAGACAAAGTGGTCGAAAGCTCAAAGTTTTGAGAACTGATGGTGGTGGAGAATATGTGTCGAAAGACTTCGACATATTATGTGAAAAGGAAGGGATTGTGCATGAGGTGGTGCCACCCTATACTCCATAACAAAATGGAATTACAGAAAGGAAGAATCGAACCATCATGAATATGGTGAGAAGTATGTTGAAAGGCAAGAATTTACCTAAAGAGTTTTGGGGTGAAGTTGTTTCGACTGCAACATACATTTTGAACAAATGTCCTGCAAAGAAGCTAGAAGGAATTACTCCAGAAGAATGTTGGTCTGGTGTGAAGACTAGCTTGAGTCATCTGAAGGTATTTGGATCTATTGCACATAGACATGTGCCAGATCAGTTGAGAAGAAAACTTGATGATAAGTCAAGTCAAATGATTCTAGTTGGATATCATTCGACAGGAGGCTACAAGTTGTTCGATCCAGTGAAAAAGAAGATTGTGATCACCAGGGACATGATCATACATGAGTTTAAAGAATGGGATTGGACTGAAAATATCAAGAAAGATTCAGTGGGAATCCTTCTTGAAGAGCCAGAAACTCAAGTCGAAAGAAAAGTTCGACAAGAGGAACCAGCAGATATACCAAGTACAAGCATGCCTCAAAGAACAAGGCGCATGCCTGCAAGATTGCAAGATTGTGTGATTACATCAGATGATGTAATAGATAATTAAGGTGAGCTGGTACATTATGCTTTCTATGCAGATGTCGAACCCGTTAATGCAGGTGAAGCATTAAAGGATTCGAAGTGGGTGAAAGCAATGAACGAAGAAGTAAAGTCTATCGAAGACAACAACACTTGGTCACTTGTCGAATTGCCTCAAGGCAAGAAGGCAATTGATGTCAAGTGGGTATACAAAGTGAAAATGAATTCGAAAGGTGAAGTAACTCGACATAAAGCAAGACTTGTGGGGAAAGGATTTCTATAGAAAAAAGGAATAAACTTCGATGAAGTTTTTGCACCTGTTGCTAGGATCAAAACAATTAGGATGGTTGTTGGTCTAGCAGAAATATACAGTTGGCACATATGTCAGATGGACGTGAAGTATGCATTCCTAAATGGACCCTTAGATGAAGAAGTCTATGTTAAACAACCAGTTGGGTTTGTGAAACATGACGAAGAAAGAAAGGTGTACAGGCTACATAAAGCCCTGTACAGATTGAAACAAGCTCCAAGGGCTTGGAATAAGAAAATTGATAGTTTTCTAAGCGAGAAGGAATTTGTGAAGTGCACAACTGAACATGGAGTATATGTAAGAAGAAGCAAGAGTAAATTGCTTATACTATGTCTCTATGTAGATGATTTGTTGATAACAGGCAGCTGTAAAAGTGAGATCGAAGACTTCAAAGATGATCTCAACAAAGAATTTGAAATGTCTGATTTGGGTGAGATTTCATATTTCCTTGCTATCAAATTCTACAAGTGAAGTAGAGGTTTGATGATGCATCAAAGAAGATATGCAGGAGAAATTCTCAAGAGGTTTGAGATGGAAGAATGCAACTCAACTTCGACACCTACAGAACCAAGACTGTAACTTTCGTAAGATGCAGACGAAGATGATGTTGACCCAACCAAATACAGAAGACTTATTGGATCTTTGAGATACCTTTGTCATACAAGGCCTGACTTAGCATACAGTGTAGGTATGGTAAGTAGATTTATGCAGAAGCCAAAGGTATCACATCTAGCAGCAGTGAAGAGGATAATAAGGTATCTCAAAGGAACTTTCGATTATGGCATTTTGTTTCCTGCAGTTGATAAAGGAAAAGAATGCAAGTTAGTGGGATACACTGATTCGAGTTGGTGTAGTGATGCTGAAGATCGAAAGTCAACAGCAGGATATGTGTTTATGCTAGATGGTGCACCAGTTGCTTGGAATTCAAGAAAGGAACCAGTAGTGGCATTATCATCATGCGAAGCAGAATACATAGCTGCTTCTCTTTGTGTATGTCAAGCAACTTGGATGGTGAACTTGGTCGAAGAGATCACAGGGAAAAATCATGGAGCAATTACCATGAAGATAGACAACATGTCAGCTATTAATCTGGCGAAGAACCCAATAGCACATGGTCGAAGTAAGTACATCGAAATGAGGTTCCATTATCTTCGAGAGCAGGTAGCAGGTGGGAAGATGAATTTGGAACACTGCAGAACTGAGAATCAGATTGCAGACATCATGACGAAGGGAGTGCAAGTCGAAGTATTCAGAAAGCTAAGAGCCATGATGAACATAGATAGTTTAGACACAATGAATTAGGTGGTGTGTTAAATTGTAATCCAATGTGTCGAAACTATGTGTCGAAAAGATTTGATTTGTTTTAGATTTAAATAGATTTGATTTAAGTCTAGAATAAATTAGACTTGATTTAGTTACAAAAAGATATTTTGGGCTTAGGGTGTAAGCTCAGTTATAAATAGAGGGAGTAACCCCTATTTTGTAAGCAAGTCAAGCAAGTCATTCACAGTATTTTGCAGTTGCAAAGTGAATAAGAAAGTTTTCACAGTTTGTGAGCAGAGAGAAACTCTGCAGAAATTATTTGTCTTGTCTTCTTTTCTTTGTTTGTCTCATAATTAAATTGTCATTGTGGTAGAAATTCATCATAGAATTTGGTGGATTTCTAACAACTCTTGCACCGATTTGATTTTCTCTTAATATTTTGATTGTCACTAAGAGAAGTAGCTGCCACAATCTCACAAATACTGTCAATATTAGCGGTCATTGAAAAAGAAGATGTTGATTTAAAAACAATGCTTTCATCATTTGATATTTCATTATTTTCTTTGAGATAATTATTGTAACCCTTTGAACAGAGGTTGTTGTTTTAAGAAGAACCATAGAAACCACAACCATTGGCGCAAAGTGATGGAACCATGTTTCACTTAGTTGACTCAAGAAAAAGAGATGTTTGCAAACTTGGAGAAAGGGAGAGTTTTATGGAGAAAAGATTTAATCTTGAAATTGAATGATTGATTAAGTTGTGTTAATTTATAGGAGATAATTGATGTTAAATTGTAATTCATAGTATCAAAGAAGATTTGATTTATTTTAGATTTAAATAGATTTGATTTAAGTCTAGAATAGATTTGATTTGATTTGATTTAGTAACAAAAAGATATTTTGGGCTTTGGGCTTAGGGTGTAAGCTCAGTTATAAATAGAGGGAGTAACCCCTATTTTCAAAAGAAAGTCAAGCAAGACAATTCATTGTAATCACAGAATTTGCAGTTGCAAGTGATTAAGAAAGCTTTTCCACAGTTTGTGGACAGAGAGAAACTCTGCAGAAATATTTATCTTATCTTCTTTTATTTGTTTTTCTCATAACTAATCATCATTGTGGTCGAAATTCATCATAGTATTAGGTGGATTTGCAACATCTGGTATCAAGGCCTTTTGTTTCGATTCAAGGGAAGTGTCAATCAAGAACGATTGAAGAATTCATGACGACAAGTTATGGGAATGCAAACTATCCAGCAACGCTGCCAATTCTGAAAGTTGACCACTATGAGAATTGGTGCAAACAGATGAAAGTCCTATTAAGGTGTCAAGGTCTTTGGGACCTTGTAAAAGATGGAGTCGAAGCGCTTGGCGAAAACGCTTCAGAAGAAGAAAAGAAGAAATACACAGAATCTGAGAAGCTGAGTTATAAAGCATTATTTATAATTCATCAATGTCTCAGCCCATACAATTTCGAAAAGATTAGTGATTCAGAATCTGCAAAAGAAGCTTGGGAGATCCTTGAGAAGTCTTTTGGAGGCGCTGAGAAGGTGAAAGAAGTGAGGTTACAAACTCACAAAAGGACCTATGAACTGCTTCAGATGGAAGACAGTGAAAACATATCTGATTTCTTCACTAGAGCTACAAAACTAGTAAATCAAATCAAGATATGTGGAGAAGCGTTAACAACAGGAGTTATTGTGTCGAAGATCTTGAGATCTTTAGCTCCTAAGTTCGTCCACATAGTGGTGGCGATAGAAGAAGGAAAAGACTTGTCGAAATTGACAAAGGAAGAGCTTCAAGGGACGCTCGAATCTCATGAACAAAGAATGAACGAAAGAGCTGCAGGAAAATCGAAGAGTGATGTGGCCTTGCAGGCACATGCAGCAAAAGAGACCAAAGGCAAAGGAAAGTGTTTCGATAGAGGTAAATGTGGCTACAACAAATCGAATGTTAGAAGAAACCAAATCGAAGGAGACGTGTCGAATCAAAGAAGACCATACCAAGGCAACCAAAGAGGTGGTGTTGCAAATAGAGGAAGAGGTGGTGGTCGAAAACCTGATCAGAGTCACATTCAATGTTACAATTGTCAGAAGTATGGTCACTATTCGAGTGATTGTTTAGAAAAACGAAAGAATCAAGAAAGTGATGCAAAGCTTGCAAAACATGAAGAAGAAGAGATGATGCTGATGGTCACAACAAGAGATGAAGATAGATTCAAGGACCAATGGTACTTGGATTCAGGATGTTCATCACATATGTCTGGAAGGAAAGACTGGTTTGTCAATATAAATCCCTCAAAGAAAAATATGGTAAAATTTGCAAATGACAATACCCTAGCAGCTGAAGGTATTGGTGATGTTATGATTATGAGGAAAGATGGCAAAAGGTTAGTAATCTCCAATGTGTTGTACATACCAGGCATGAAGAGCAATTTGCTCAGTATAGGGCAGTTGGTCGAAAAGAATTATAAAGTGTCAATCGAAGATAAGTTGATGAGAGTCGTTGATGCAAATGGGAGGGTAATCTTGAAGGCTCCTATGTCTCAGAATCGAACCTTCAAGATTGAACTAAATGTGATGGAGCACAAGTGCCTTTCGACTGCAGCTAGCAGAGATGAATGGATATGGCATTATAGACTAGGCCATCTCAACTTAAGAGACATCAGGGATTTGAAGAGAATAAATATGGTTTCAGGATTGCCAGAAATTGACATTCCAAACGAGGTATGTGAGGAATTTGTGCAGGCGAAGCAACACAAGATAGCTTCAGCAAGGATGCATGAAGCATATCGAAGGCTGGTCTTGAAGTCATATACTCTGATGTATGTGGACCAATCCAGGTGGATTCGATGGGAGGTAACAAATACTTTGTTACATTCATAGATGATTTCAGTCGAAAGCTATGGACTTACCCGATCAAGAAGAAAAGTGAAGTGATCGAAGTATTTACCAGGTTTAAGTCTATGGTCGAAAGACAAAGTGGTCGAAAGATCAAAGTTTTTAGAACTGATGGTGGTGGATAATATGTGTCGAAAGACTTCGACAGATTATGTGAAAAGGAAGGGATTATGCATGAGGTGGTGCCACCCTATACTCCATAACAAAATGGAATTCCAGAAAGGAAAAATCGAACCATCATGAATATGGTGAGAAGTATGTTGAAAGGCAAGAGTTTACCTAAAGAGTTTTGGGGTGAAGCTGTTTCGACTGCAACATACATTTTGAACAGATGTCCTATAAAGAAGCTAGAAGGAATTACTCCAGAAGAATGTTAGTCTGGTGTGAAGCCTAGCTTGAGTCATCTGAAGGTATTTGGATCTATTTCACATAGACATGTGCCAGATCAGTTGAGAAGAAAACTTGATGACAAGTCAAGTCAAATGATCCTAGTTGGATATCATTCGACAGGAGGCTACAAGTTGTTCGATCCAGAGAACAAGAAGATTGTGATCAACAGGGACGTGATCATAGATGAGTTTAAAGAATGAGATTAGACTGCAAATGTCAAGAAAGATTCAGTGGGAATCCTATTCGAAGAGCCAGAAACTCAAGTCGAAAGAGAAGTTCGACAAGAGGAACCAGCAGATATACCAAGTACAAGCAGACCTCAAAGAACAAGACGCATGCCTGCAAGATTGCAAGATTGTGTGATTACATCAGATGATGTAATAGATAATGAAGGTGAGCTGGTACATTATGCTTTCTATGCAGACGTCGAACCTCTTAATGCAGCTGAAGCATTAAAAGATTCAAAGTGGGTGAAAGCAATGAACGAAGAAGTAAAGTCTATCGAAGACAACAACACTTGGTCACTTATTGAATTGCCTCAAGGCAAGAAGGCAATTGATGTCAAGTGGGTATACAAAGTGAAAATGAATTCGAAAGGTAAAGTAACTCGACACAAAGCAAGACTTATGGCGAAAGGATTTCTATAGAAAGAAGGAATAGACTTCGACGAAGTTTTTGCACCTGTTGCTAGGATCGAAACAATCAGGTTGGTTGTTGTTCTAGCAGAAATAAATAGTTGGCACATATGTCAGATGGACGTGAAGTGTGTATTCCTAAATGGACCCTTAGATGAAGAAGTCTATGTTAAACAAACAGTTGGGTTTGTGAAACATGACGAAGAAAGAAAGGTGTACAGGCTACATAAAGCCCTGTATGGATTGAAACAGGATCCAAGGGCTTGGAATAAGAAAATTGATAGTTTTCTAAGGAAGAAGGAATTTGTGAAGTGCACAACTGAACATGGAGTATATGTAAGAAGAAGCAAGAGTAAATTGCTTATACTATGTCTCTATATAGATGATTTGTTGATAACAGATAGCTGTAAAAGTGAGATCGAAGACTTCAAAGGTGATCTCAGCAAGGAATTCGAAATGTCTGATTTGGGTGAGATTTCATATTTCCTTGGTATCGAATTCTATAAGAGCAGTAGAGGTTTGATGATGCATCAAAGAAGATATGCAGGAGAAATTCTCAAGAGGTTTGAGATGGAAGAATGCAACTCAACTTCGACACCTGCAGAACCAAGACTGCAACTGTCGAAAGATGCAGATGAAGATGATGTTGATCCAACCCAATACAGAAGACTTATTGGATCATTAAGATATCTTTGTCATACAAGGCCTGACTTAGCATACAGTGTAGGTATGGTAAGTAGATTTATGCAGAAGCCAAAGGTATCACATCTAGAAGCAGTGAAGAGGATACTAAGGTATCTCAAAGGAACTTTCGATTATGGCATTTTGTTTCCTGCAGTTGATAAAGGAAAAGAATGCAAGTTAGTGGGATACACTGATTCGAGTTGGTGTAGTGATGCTGAAGATCGAAAGTCAACAGCAGGATATGTGTTTATGCTAGATGGTGCACCAGTTGCTTGGAATTCAAGAAAGGAACCAGTAGTTGCATTATCATCATGCGAAGCAGAATACATGGCTGCTTCTCTTTGTTTATGTCAAGCAACTTGGATGGTGAACTTGGTCGAAGAGATCACAGGGAAAAATCAAGGAGCAATTACCATGAAGATAGACAACATGTCAGCTATTAATCTGGCGAAGAACCCAATAGCACATGGTCGAAGTTAGTATATCGAAATGAGGTACCATTGTCTTCGAGAGCAGGTAGAAGATGGGAAGATGAATTTGGAACAATGCAGAACTTAGAATCAGATTACAGACGTTATGACGAAGGGAGTGCAAGTCGAAGTATTCAGAAAGCTAAGAGTCATGATGAACATAGATAGTTTAGACACAATGAATTAGGTGGTGTGTTAAATTGTAATCCAATGTGTCAAAACTATGTGTCGAAAAGATTTGATTTGTTTTAGATTTAAATAGATTTGATTTAAGTCTAGAATAAATTAGATTTGATTTAGTTAAAAAAAGATATTTTGGGCTTAGGGTGTAAGCTCAGTTATAAATAGAGGGAGTAACCCCTATTTTGTAAGCAAGTCAAGCAAGTCATTCACAGTATTTTGCAGTTGCAAAGTGAATAAGACAGTTTTCACAGTTTGTGAGCAGAGAGAAACTCTGCATAAATTATTTGTGTTGTCTTCTTTTCTTTGTTTGTCTCATAATTAAATTGTCATTTTGGTAGAAATTCATCATAGAATTTGGTGGATTTATAACAACTCTTGCACCTAATTGTTTTTCTCTTAATATTTTGATTGTCACTAAGAGAAGTAGCTGCCACAATCTCACAAATACTGTCAATATTAGCGGTCATTGAAGAAGAAGATGTTGATTTAAAAACAATGCTTTCATCATTTGATCTTTCATTATTTTCTTTGAGATAATTATTGTAACCCTTTGAACAGAGGTTGTTGTTTGAAGAAGAACCAGCCATGAGAATACATAGCTGCTTCTCTTTCTGCATGTCAAGCAACTTGGATGGTGAACTTGGTCGAAGAGATAACAGGGAAAAATCATGGAGCAATTACCATGAAGATAGACAACATGTCAGCTATTAATCTGGAAAAGAACCCAATAGCACATGGTCGAAGTAAGCACATCGAAATGAGATTCCATTATCTTCGAGAGCAGGTAGCAGATGGGAAGATGAATTTGGAACACTGCAGAACTGAGAATTAGATTGCAGACATCATAACGAAGGGGGTGCAAGTCGAAGTATTCAGAAAGCTAAGAGCCATGATGAACATAGACAATTTAGACACAATGAATTAGGTGGTGTGTTAAATTGTAATTCATAGTGTCAAAGAAGATTTGATTTATTTTAGTTTTAAATAGATTTGATTTAAGTCCAGAATAGATTTGATTTGATTTGATTTAGTAACAAAAAGATATTTTGGGCTTTTGGCTTAGGGTGTAAGATAAGTTATAAATAGAGGGAGTAACCCCTATTTTTAAAAGAAAGTTAAGCAAGACAATTCATTGTAATCACAGAATTTGCCGTTGCAAGTGATTAAGAAAGTTTTTCCACAATTTGTGGGCAGAGAGAAACTCTACAGAAATATTTATCCTGTCTTCTTTTATTTGTTTTTCTCATAACTAATCATCATTGTGGTCGAAATTCATCATAATATTAGATGGATTTCCAACAATTGCTAGATGATTGTAACTAATAATACCATATTTTAGGAAACTATTTTCCAAAAAATTAGGAAAGCAATCGTTATCCAATTTTAATTTAAATATAATTTTTCTCTTACGATTGGAACAAGAAAAAATTTAATTAGGATTGAATCAAATAGAATATTGATTTGATCAAAATATACATTTAAAATATAATTCAATTATTTTATTTTAAATAAAGAATAAAAAAGGGTAGGTCTAATTTAATTTTTGAGAAAAAAAACGCAAGATTCAAGTAATTTCTAGGTTCTAAAAAAAATTAGCGGGACAACTTAGTCCCTATCTTTGTTTACTTCTTATTTGATTTATAAAAAAATATAATAATAAAAAATAATAAAAGAAGAGAAATGATGATAATTTATTAATTTTGATGGAAAGAAAAATAAAGAGGGGAGAAAATAAATATTTTTATTTATAAAATAACATACACGTCCTAAATAAAAAAATGATACATATATTTATAAAAAAATAATAATAAATTCAGTATATCCTAATTTTATGTAAATCCTTGATATGACAAACTATTTATAATTTTTGTTTTGTTAAATTAATGATTTTTATGTTTTTATGTTAAAAAGAATAATCATATATTTATGTTCTTAATTCTTTTTTGACATTAAACTCCTGAGATTAAAATTTTTATTTAGAAAATGTTTGATAAACACTATTTAAATTATCTTAAAATAATGTCATTAGAAATCACTATTTGCTAGACATAAGACTATGTTTCAAATGACAATTAGATCTATCCCCATGCAAAAATTATTCATAATAAATAGATAAAATAGAGTAAAAATCTAAAATGAATATGATGATGGACATAAAGTATCCAATTAAATAAGCAGTTAACTGCCTCATAATATATATTAATATTTTTATTATTATATATTCATGTTAATTTATTAATTTTATTAAATATTATATGTCTAAGTTATTTTAGGCCCGTACTTATTTTAGATTATTTTCTAAGTTATGGATATTGTTTTCTATTACAGCTGTTTACTGGAGAGATCGTGGATCCACGAGGCAAGAGCTGTTACTTCAACTTTGCACCAGAAGCAAGCTTTGTTAATATCTCATTTATCCTCTTTCAGTGTTGTGGAAGCGGATGAAGCTGCTGTTGGAACATAGTTCCAAGCTTTATCCATTGATAATGTGAGGAAACATGAGGATTCTATAGCCTCATTTAAAGATGTTCAACAGGTAGTGCATAATGGCCATAGCAAGGTGTTGGGGAAAATTGTTGATCCACCTATGAATAAGAATATAGCTGGTTTGGGATTCTCTATGAAGAATAGTAAAGATGAGAATATGAAGCCGAATTATGCTTTGGGAAAATATCAAGACATCTTTTGGAGCAGAGGTTACTTTCATCCAACTGTTCCTAGGATCAATGTTATTCTGGAAGGTGAATCAAAGCAAGAGATGCCAAACTACGTGACACATGGAGTTAGAGTCCAAAACTGGATCACTATTGATGTTCCCTCTTACATTCATATTTCAAAGTAATTTATGTTTGTTTATCTTTTCAAAAATCTTTCACTATGCCCAAGGTGAAAGTATTGATATTAGATAGGTCAGCGCATGTGTTTGCAACAGAGGAAACGTTATACGAAAAACCTTTGTATTATGATATCAAGCATTTTCTCCAGACTCAGAAATACCCGACTGGTGCGTCAAATAAAGATATAAAGACATTGAGAAGGTTGACAAGCAGCTTTTTCCTCAATAAATATGTGATATACAAAGGAAATTATGACATGGTCTTTCTCAGATGCGTGGATAAACATGAAGCAGACATGTTGATGCATGAAATTCATGAAGGTTCCTTTGGCACTCATGCCAATGGATAGTCAATGGCAAAGAAGATGCTTAGGAAAGGTTACTATTGGATGACAATTGAATTTGACTATTATAAATTTCCAAAGAAGTGTCATAAGTGCCAGATTTATGCTGACAAAATTCATGTGCCTCTAACACTTCTCAATGTTATTTCTTTCCCGTGGCCTTTCCCTATGTGTGGTATTGACATAATTGGAATGATTGAACCCAAGGTTTCGAATGGACATCGTTTTATCTTGGTGGCAATTGACTACTTCACCAAATGGGTGGAATCAGCTTCATATGCTAATGTTACTAAGCAGGTGGTAGTACGCTTTATCAAGAACAATCTTATATGTCGGTATGGTGTGCCAAACAGGATTATCACTGACAATAGCTCGAATCTGAATAACAAGATGATTACAGAACTTTGTGGAGAATTCAAGATTATCCATCACAATTCATCTCCTTACAGGCTAAAGATGAATGGGGCTGTTGAAGCTGCCAATAAAAACATCAAGAAGATCATCCAGGAAATGGTTGTTACCTATAAAGATTGGCATTAGATGCTCCCTTTT